>PVJO010033511.1:0-12003 GCA_004026905.1 Hystrix cristata
TGTTGCACAGAGAAAGTTTTATCCTTCTTCTTATCCATTTAGGAGCTTCTAGTTTTGCACCTAGAAGATCATTGTCAACCCAAAGTTAACTAGACTTTCTCCTAAGACTTTTTTTAATCTTATATTTCACATTTAAGTAGAAATCCATTTTAATTTAATTTTTTGAAAGAATTAAGACTAATTTCTACAATTGGTAAGGAGCGGGCAGGAAGCTGAGGCCTGAAATGCCTAGCTGTTTGTTTAAAAGACATTGGTTGAAAAAAAATCCTTTCTTCACTGAATAATTTTTGGTCTTTTGTCAAAAATCAATAGACTATCTTTGTTTAGGTCTATTTCTAGGTTCTCTACTACATAATATATTAATTTTCTATATACTCCTTCAGAGACATCTCACCATCTTGGTTATTGTAACAATATTCATTTCTAAATTGAGGTAGTGTGAAAAAATAAAAAAATAAATTTAGGTAGGGTCAATCCTCTGACTTTGTTATTAGTTCATTTTGAGACTTTAGCAAAATACCCCAGGTAGCCTAACTTTATAAATAAAAAGGCTTATTTAGCTCACTTTTTTGAGTTAAAAATCCAAACAGTATTCCACATTCATTCATAAGGGTTTCCTTTGGTCATATTGCCTCGTGATGTTGGCAAATTTGGGAGCAAACTGGGTGAAGAGAGGACATTACCAGATAGGAAGCCAGGGCATGAAAGTATGTCTCTAGTTTACCTAAGGAACTTCTATTAGGCTCCACCTCTTTAAAACGTGCACCACCCACCACTGCCAATCTGAAGGCCAAGCTTCTAACACATAAAATAATGGAGGATACACAGCAACTGAAGCATACAAATTATTCTTGATATTGCATTAACTGTACTGGGTCTCTGGCTATTTCATATAAACTTCAGAACCAATTTGTCTATGTGCACAAACTAATATGCTACAATTTATTAGCATTACAATATGTACACTGAATTACAGTGGACCTAAGGATCAGATTGGGAAGATCTGGTATCTTAACAAGTTTGAGTCTTCTGATCCACGAATAGGGAATGTGTCTCCATATAGTCAGATTTTCTTTGGTTTCTGTTGTCAGACTTTTATAATTGTCCTCACATATAACTTGCATGTATTTTGCTAGATTTCTTTCTAATTATGTAATTTTAATATCTCATTTAATGCAATCATATTTTTTTTAAAAATTTCAAATGTAAGTTATTCATTGCTGTTGCAGGAAAGTAATGATCTTTTACAAACTAGTATTTTATCCTTCAATGTTGCTGTAATTTTGTTAATTTGTTTGAGATTTTCTACATAGATGACCATGTTATTCTTATAAAGACAGTTTTATTTCTTCTTTCTTTGCCTGCATACTTTTTTTTTAACACATTATATTAGCTAGGCCTTCCAGCAGAGGTAAAACAACCAGTATGTATCATACAAGTTTACAACTCCAGGCTTTTTATAGATGTTCTTTATAAAGCTATATATTCTCTATTCTTGTTCTTAACTTGCATGCAGTTATTTTTATTGTGAATTAGTGTTGGCCTTGTTAAAGGTATTTTTCTGCATCTATTGATATTAATCATATTATTTTCCTTCCTTAGTGACTAACTATGATGGATTGCAATAGTTGCTTCTTAAATACTGAACCAGTTTTACATACCTGAAATAAATCATACTTGGCTGTCATAAACAAAACTCAAAAATATGGTAGGTAAAACAGTTATGCAGAATAGACTAGATATTATATTATTTTATTTGTGTAAGATTGTAGAAAAGAAAAATGTAATGTGTAATGAGAGAAACCAGATTAGGGAGAGAAAATGTGAGCGATTGATAGAAAAGGCTTCTTAACCTTTCTTAGAAAAGGCAAACAATTTTTCATACTTATTTGAAACTATACAGTTAAACTTGGGGCATACTGTTGTTTGAAAATTATTCTTTTCTAGAGTTAATTAAAATGTAGTAATAGGGGCTGGGGATTTAGCTCAGTGGTTTGAGTGCTTGCCTGGCAAGCACAAGGCCCAGCGTTCGATACCCGGTACCAAAAAAAAAGTAATAATAAAAGTCTAGAGAAACATTATATAGCTATTAAGTACATAAAATTATTCTTAAATATAACAGGATTGAGGAAAATGAAATCATATTCTGGGCTTTTGGGGAAGTTAACTGATATAATAGCTATCTGTGGACAAGATTTGGTAAGGCTAGAATGTACTTATGTTGACTAGCCACATGCAAAAGGTTAAATGTAACCAGATTGCCTGAGTTCAAATCTTATTCATTATAAGTTTTTGCTTTAACTTTTTTGTTCTTTTCTTTTCTTTCTTATTTTGCTTTGTTCGTGGTACCAGGGGTTGAATCCAGGGCCTTCACACAGATCTACACTCCAGCATTTTTTTTTTTTTTTCTTGAGACAGGGTCTCACTTAGTTTGTAAACTGACCAGGATGGGCTTGAACTTGTGATCCTTTCCTGCCTCAGCCTCCCAGAATACTGGGATTACAGGTGTGTGCTACCACACTCAGATTTTAACTTCTTCATTTATAAATGGAAGATAATTATTAAAGATATTTCATAAAGATGTTATGAGTTTGTATCAGTTAACGTTGATGATACATGGTGTGATAAAAATACAGTGAATATTTAAATTTTATTTTATTTTATTTTATTATTATTATTTTTTTTGTGGTGCCAGGGATTGAACTCAGGGCCTTGTGCTTGCAAGGCAAGCACTCTAATCACTGAGCTAAATCTCCAGTGAATGTTTAAATTTTAAAAAATTTAGTACAATAAAAGACATACTCCCATTAATCTCCCTCAAAATACTGTCCTTTCTTCAAACATACTTATCTCATTATTCTTGCCACTCTTTGAAGCAATTTTTGAAGTCCTCTTCTGTATCTTTAGTTGCCCTGTTGTGGTGCCTTAACATCCTAAATTGATTCAAAACTTTTATATTTCCTGGTCATTTTAGCTTTGGTAAAAAAAAAAGGCCAAAAGTTGCATGGTTGCCAGAACTGGTGAATAAAGTGAATGAGGACCAATCTCTAAGTTTTATTTGAAAAAAGCTGCTATAAACATTTTGAATTGCTACAGGACACTGAGGCTGCTCTGAAAAAAGACACTCCTGAAAAAGGACTTCCAGAAACTGTCTCATAAAGCGCTGAGAACGAAGTAATAAGTGTGTTCCAAGTGAAGGGCACTGGTAGTAATGTGTCTTGTGCTTAATTTTTTTTTATTTAAACATACACTGTATTTTTAATACGCCCTTGTACCACTAAAATGCGAAAATATTGCCTCTATTGACCTGGGAAGGTCACAAAGGAGATCTCAATATTTTCACCACTTATTTTTTGCTTTGCTTATTTGAATAATACCTGAAGCAAACAAAATAACGTGAAATTCTGTGAAGCAAGTATTGCATCTTAAATATTTGTTAGTTTTTGAACAGTTTAACATAGTTTAACACTACTTCCTATAATCATTTTTGTATCATGTCTTTAGATATGAAAATAAGTAATCAGACAATAGGCAAGCAGACTTCTCATTTTTTATTATACTAGGCTGAATTCATTTGCTTAGGAGCTAGCCCTGGTATGACTTATTTTTATTGCTCCACCCCTAAAATATGAGACATTTTCAGCACAGGTTTAAAGCATATTCACACTGACAGGTTTACTTTACATTTATGTATGCGCATTCTAGTAGTTTTACCAGACATGAACATTAAATTGAACTTGCATTATTTAACACTGATATAAAATATTTAATTCTTTAATTGTGTTTAACATCATTTTCTTAAAACTAAGATTTTGCCTTCATTATGTTTTCTACACTCATCTGCTTAATTACTTTCTACTTTAGCCAGGTTTAATATTGAGCAGCTTAGAATCAAGCATGAGATGATAAGTTGCATTTTTATGAGTTTAAATGTTGACTTGGTCCATTATTTATACTCTCATCAAATTTCTATATATTTTCATTCTTATTCTAGTGCCCCAGATACCATTATTGGTAAAAACATTTTGAAAAAGTGCTTTATCATTGAATTATAAATCATTTCTGGAACTTTTTCCAGAAATCAATGGCCAAAATCATGTAATTTCGATATTTTCCTTAAAGGTAAATTGAATTGTCAGACTGAACGATCTGTTGACTTAAGAGAATAAAACTGAAAGTTTCTCAGTGAGGAAGAATAGGAAGGATGGAAGTAATAAAATAAAGTGCTCGGGATACTCAGAGTTGTAGCACTGCCTCTTTCATGAACCGAGTTTTGGAACATTTAAATCTATGCCTAAAGTATCCAGTGGATATAGTAAGAAATAAAAACAAGTATTTGTCAGATATATATATAATAAAATATGTCTGTTTTTATTTCCTAAATCCAATGTCAGATGAAATATTTTATAGCTACCAGGAAATTACTTAAAGTAGTTTTTCACCCAATAAGTAATTTTTTTCTGAGCAATGGCATTGTAGGTTATGCTGACAATTCTTAAATTCTATGTTAAAATATTTATATTCCTTTCATTTGGACAATTTTACTAAAAATTTAACATAATAGAAAAGCAAAGAGCTAAGAACAAAAATTAGGTTTTACTGTCATGACATACTCAGTAGGTAGGATCAGTCTAGATCCTGAAACTACACAGTTGTTAAAATGAATACAGCATTAAACTGGTTCTATAGACAGTAGAATCTCCATGTGAAATACACAGATATAACTTGTTTTACTGAATTATCATAACATGTAATCAATTATAATTGTACAGCTCATGGTTAGGTATATGGGTTTTCTAATACGAATTTCTGGGTACAGGCTATCCCAGGTGTATGACCTAGAATGTATTACTATACTTCTTTGTTCCTCAGATTTCTCATCTCCTAAAGGGAGATTTTAAAAGTTCTTACTCTCATAGATTTCGTATGAGAATTAACAAATTAATCCACATAAAGTATGTCGTAAACTAGTGCATAGAAATAGTTGCTAAATAAATATCACTTTCTATTATTTCATTTCTTAGAAGCATGTAACTTGCATTCCAAATTTTTATCTAGGCATGAGGAAGTAAATCCAGAAATTTACAACTAAAACCTGGAATCAATCTATTGTAAACACTTCCCCACATGCATTTTACAGTTTATCGGACAATTATGATCCAACATCTCACAGCTACACAAGTAGTCTGTGACTGGGGCTAGGACGAAACCCGGGATTTCATTTTTCAAAGTCACTGTTCTTTCCATCAATCTGCTATTATTTTTTTTTTTAATATCTTTTAGAAATGGGTCACGGCTTACAACAACCTTCAAAGAATGTAGTTTATAGTGACAAATAAAAATAATAATTCATATCAGCCCTGTTTCTACAGACACGGTGATTCAATTGATTATCATGATTTCTTCTTAATCATTTGTAGAAGAATGTTGGTAACCTTAATTCTAACTAGCTAATCAACTGATGATCACATTTTGAGACTTCCAGGGAAATATTCAAATTTATCAGTGGATGGATTACCAACTCTCTTCCCTCACTATGACCCTGAGGCTGAAACTCATTCCTTTTGTATACTTACTCCCTTTCACGCCTCCTGCCCGTAAAACTTTCTCCTATCACCTGTTTGCTGGTCTACTGACATTTGCCCATGCCCCGTACTAGTCAGTTCAGGCTGTCATCATTTATAATGTTATGAATGACAGACTCCTTATCTGGTAAGGTTCACTGCCGCCAGCATGGTCCACTGAGGAGGACTCTGCATAATGTAGATACTGCTTCACTTAAAATCTGAATCCGTATCTATGTGTTCAGTTATAATATATCAGCAACCACTTATAAATTAAGCACATGCCTTTCTAAGTTCATTTATTATTAGTCTCTGCTTGTTTCCTTGCTTTCTTCATTTATTTTTGTAGTTTCAAAAGTAATATACAATCATTACAGAAAAATATAGAAAGGTTATTAAAAAGAAGAAAGTTAAGTTACTGATATTACTAGTATCACTGAGCCCAAGGCAGAGTACTTTAAACATTGGGTATGTGTATTTCCAGCAAAGCTAGGGCTTGACTTTGCCTTTCTACCTACACTAATTTGGTCATAAAGACTCATTTACCATGAAAACATGTTGATCTTTTTACTCATTTGCTTTTGGTTTTGAAAATAACATGGAAGTTTCAACTACAGAACTCAAAGAGGTCAGAAATATATAGAAAAAAACACCTTAATGACAATACCTACCCTTTTTCAACTGCAGTTCATTACTGCAAACATGAGGCAATCTGGTCAAAATTTATGTGAATTAGTCAGGAAGTAAAATATAAAACATAAATTTCTATTAAACATATAGGGCATGTCACTGCTTAAAAACATCAACCTAAAACAAAATAGACAGTAATTAGTAGTGCAGACAGTAAAATTCAGTACAAGTGAGGCAATTAATATTAATACAATTCAAAAATTATATCAATTGTCAAAACAAAATTGGCTTGAAGAAATAATTGACAAATACTAAAGCTTGCCATATCTAAAACTACGTGGGAAAAATATCATTGCCTTAAAATGATACAAGTTAATTCTTACTGAAAAAAATCTACCTTGAAACTCAGTTCTCTGTTCTGTTTTCGTATGACACTATTGTCTTATCAACTTCACCTTTGCAATTTATAATACGAAGGACTGAAAAGAAAACCATAGCAACCACAGTCAGCAAAATAAACAAAAATTCAGCAATTTAAGCAAAAATTCAGCAGTTTATAATTCATTGTGAAATATATCAGAAAATAACTCTTCCTGTTGACAATACTTAAACTGCTCTAATCACAATATTTATCAGAAGACATTTGTGTAATTGGGTTTATATCAGACAAATTTTTGATAAAAATTCATCATTATTTTTAGAATTTGGGTAAAATACTTTCTCATAAATTAGCAGTTAAGTTCTGTGTCAAAAGAATGAGAACAAATTTTGGGGTGAAAACTACATAGTCTGTTTTCTCTCCTCATAAAACATCAAAAGCATCCTGTTACATGTTCCATTTGGCTTGAATTTTCTTTAAAAGTTATAAATAGTGAAACACCATTAAGTATAATTATACACTAGTGTATTTGCCTCTCCTTATAGTTACTTTAGACTCAAGTTTTTATTTAAAATACCATCTTATTTTACATTTTAAAAAATTCTTCACAGTTTAAGAAAGAGACAAAGAATAATGCACTTCAAACTGTGTGCCATTTCTTCATCATATTCTTGTAACTTGTTATGAACCAAAGCTCTATATACTTTTGATATTTTGTTCTTACCTTTCAGGCTATTTCAGACTCCAGAAAGACTGTAGCTTAAGCCTGGCTCTGTCACTTATTAGTTGCAGGACCTATGTTTTAAATCACTTAAGCCTCATAGCTCAAAATTTCCTCAGTGTAAAAGTGGAAGAATATTACCACATTCCTTCTGCTGTATACACCAAGGAATAGTTCCTAAAACTACCTGGCACAGTGCTGGGTACATGGTACATGTACAAAGAATGTTGAGTTATCATCATCATAATCTTTAACAAAAATTAGAATTAATATCTAAGTCACTGCAATGTTCTAGCTTTGGGATATCTTTCAACTAGAGACTGAAGAGCCAAAGAGTTGACTATTTGAATATATGTATATATATATATGACCTTAATTCAAAAATCACATTTTAAATTGTAAATTTTATTGGTACATGTACATAATGCATCTCAACTCTTTCTTCCCTTTCCCTGTATCTCCCTTTGGTTTTTTGCCAGCACCAGACTCACTTAAGAAAACAAGATGGCCATGTGAGTACCAAATGAGTTGCATAATGGTGAAGAAACATTCATGATATATGTTGGAACTTTTTGAAAGTGTTTAGTAGTTAACTTCCTTTATGGAAGTGCAGATGCTTCTGTAATACAGTAAAATACAACCTCTAGTATCAGCACTGTCTCCTTGCCAGGCAAGACAACTGATAAGGAATCACTTCCACATATTAGTACTATAGGCACGTGCATGAAGAATACAAACACACATGTCAAAGATGTGGGAATGCCCACTCCTGTATGTTACTTGCTTATTTTTACACGTTTGCTATAAAAACTAAATCAAATTACACTTAACCATGGCTCTGTTTATTCAGAGTCACATTAAAGAAGAAGCTTAAACCCCAAAATTAAGTATATATTAAGAACATTGAAAATGGGATTTTAATGGTTTCCAAGTGCAGCATACGTAAACAAAGATATTGTTATCATTATGCAATTTAAAATTGGGGTTGAGGATTTAGCTCAAGTGGTAGAGCGCTTGCCTAGCAAGGCCCACAGTTCAATCCCCAGCACAAAAAAAAAAAAAAAAAGAGAGAGAGAGAATTGTTAAAATTTGAACCAGACACTGAAAAACAAACAACTGTAAGACTTAGAAAAACAAAAAGGATGAGTATAGCGTAAGCATGTACAAAGGGGGAGGAATTATTTTTCACATATTTCATTCAGGTGCTCAGAAAGGATGACTTCATCTCTAGCTTCCCCACAGAAGAAAGACAGGGGCCTGCCTGCGTCTTCTTTCCAGATTAAGGACGATAAATATGAGACAGTCGCTCCTTAGGATGACCCTTGCAAACAAAGTCTAAAATTGGCTGTCTTGGGCCAGGAATTTGTCATAAGACCTATAACTAGACTGAAAAATGTTTTCAGGGTCCTGCACTGAATCATAAGTCCACTTTAAAGATCACACCTGCCTAAACACCCCTCCAACCAAAAGGAGAATAAGAGTCCACAGCAAACGACCAAACCAAAAATAACAAATATTTGATAGGCACAGACTTGTATGTAATTTTGTAACACTTAACATATGTTTTCAGAAGTTTCTACCACTGTGTTGTTGTTACATAAGTTCCTACTTCTGGTATCATATTAAGAACTAGCAATGCTATCGCTTGCTACATGTCGTTTATTAGGCACTGAACTTAGTTCCTTTGGGGTGTAGCACATCCATTTCATCAAAACCACGCTAGTGTGCATCACTTACTTGCAATTAATTTCACCTCTAATTCTTAAGTATTATTTAAGTTTCTAAAATTGCTCACATTATTCTGCTTTATTTCATGGCAATTTACTCATTTTCCCCTTTTAAAGCTTATTTATTTTATCTAGAGTTGGTAAATAAGAATGACAGTTGTTTTAACAAAGAATTTCTCCTTCTGCAAAATTTATGTCCTTTTTTCAGATTACACACTAGTTAGTACAAGGACCCAATGCATAGAATGAGGAATAAGATAGACCTCGATTTCAGTCCATGTTATTCAACAAAATGGATAATCGAAAATAGAAAATAGTGGGTAGAGTTGTTTTTAAGAATACACACCAATTTTTAAATTATTTCTTACATTAGTTTCAGATATTATTTCTATTCTTTTTTTTAAATTTGGGAGGTAATTTTAGGACTGGTTTTCCCTGTCTACTTTAAACTACTTCACTTACCTTACATTCCCCAATTTATAAAAATGGTCAGTAATGGTAAGTATTCAGGAAGAACTGTTTGTTATTTCATTTAATTTCCCACTTACCAGTTTTGCAGAGTAGAAGTTGTAGACCCTGAGGGTTATATGAATTGGCAAAAGTCGCATTAGAAGGTAGAAAGTGATACTAAATTTGACTTACAATTTTCAAACTCTTGATTCGGGACTCTTATTTACTTTTCCATAAATATAGGATTACAATTCTTCAATTCAGTATTTATAAATGTAGTAAGAGAAGATTTCAAAAATATAGTTGGTGACTTTAATCCTGGCTGTTGAAACAAGATATGAATAAAAAAATTAGCAAACAAAGAAGCAAAGTGAATGAGTAAAAATATTAAGTGAAAAAGCAACTAAATCAGAGGCTGGTGAGGAAAATGGGTTGGGCAATTCCTTTCCTCTTTGGATTCTCATGAGGACACGAGGCCATGGATTCTTACTGGTACGCCCTTACTTCTTTGGCCTTCTGTAAAGTGGCTAGGCTTATACATGTATTTCTCTCTGAAAACTTTTTTCCTAAATACCACGAGTCACCTAAAAATGAATTATTTCAGAAAGCAACAACTTTTAACTCACATCTCAGCCACAATATCAGAAAAGTGAGTACTTGGTTTTCAAAATATGGTAAGAATGACTATTGTCTTTAAATTTCCCATTTCATAGAACATATTCAGTGTCAAATGCCAAAGACATCAATATGATTTTTATTTCTTAATTCTCACTTCATTATTTTGCTATTGGATAACTGAAAATTTCACATAGTCAAAAAGGTTGTAAATTATTTTTATCTTTTTGTATATTATCTGTATTTATTTTTCAGATGAATTTTTTAATGGTAAAATAAAGTGATAAGTCAATAAGATTTTTTTTAAAACTCATATTGCTTGAATTTGCATCTCTATCTTTAGGGGAGAGTAAATGAATAGGTATTTTCAACATAATTACTCTTGGATGAATTTTCATAACTATGCGGAAGACAATTTGCAATACCTTTCACAATTTAATACATATTGAGCAGCAATTCCACTTCTAGTAATTTTTATAAAATAATATATATGCAAGAATATTCTTTTGAGAATAGTTTATAATCAAAAAATACTGGAAAAATTTGAATTCCTATGAATGTATACTCAAGTACATAAATACTAGTATACTGAAGTACATAAATACTTTCATTTTTGTACTACAACGTAATATTATATTGCCATCAAAAATAACCCATATGATTTTCAGGTGAAATAATCTCAAAGACATTTTATTAATAAGAAAATTGCATAGTATTGATTGAGCTAAATACCACTGAAATTAACAAATAATTGTACACACACATTTGTAGAAACATTGAATATTAATAGATGCCAAAATAATTTTCCTAAAAAGAATTGGTGGTTGTGGAGGGGGAGATTTATTTTTCACTTAATATGAATTTATAATTTAAATTTTTATCAGTACACAAGATCAATAAATTTTTTGTCTACAGACTACCTTGAGTTCTCCGGGAATTATAATGTCTAAATAGCAATTGCTACTAATGTAAACATGCTCAGAATAACTTTCTAAGCTGAATTTCCCAAATAATATTAACCAAAATCAATAAACATACAGATGAGTGCATAACTTGCAGATAGAAGGAGAAGCATTCTTAGAGTATTGCTGAAGAAATTAGTTCTTGAGATGAAGTTGGGAAATTACGAATGCTAGTTGCAAAACAGTGCGATATGGGCTGCATTACTGGTAAGTCTGATTATTTACAAAGGGAGGATAATATATGAAATACATTCTGTTTTACACAAGGCAGGCAAGGACGCAGCCAGAAGCCTCCAATCTGCTGACATGATGCAATTTACTCAAGGTCACTCAACCAATCTGTGTTCAAATCAGAGATGAACTAGTCGTAACGGAGCCCTCACTCCCTTGACTACATTGTCTATAGAAGGGGGTGACATTTCTCATGGTGACAGACTCCCTCTCCTTAGGCTAAACTATTACAGTGTGACATCTGTACTAACAGAAGTAAAAAGAGGGAAAGAAAATGCAGTTATTCAAGTTAAACACTGTAGTTTACCAGCATACTTATTTTATCTCACCAGCCTAATACAGTACATAGGATCAACATGGAAAGTGACGATTTGGTTTAAAGACAGCATCTGGGGGGGGGGGGTAGATGGATTTTCAACTCTAACTCTGTATCCCTTTACTTTCCAGACTTAATTTCTGATTGACTCTAACTAAATGGGAACATGCTTCATAAAGTCATTTTCTTCTCAGCTTGTGTTTGTATTCTTTATCATAAATGAAATACATTTTAAAATCAGAAACCTATGAAAGGTATTGAGTCTGACTTATTTTCCTGTGAATAAGGCTAACATGTTCACTTATGACATTATTTAGCACATCAAGTGCAAAAATCAAACGAAAGTTTATTTAGTGGATATATATTTTGCAACTTACAATATTTAGATTAGTATGAATAGTAATTACA
>PVJO010033512.1:0-12000 GCA_004026905.1 Hystrix cristata
TAATTTTATATTTTTATGTAAAATTATATTTGGTTTTAAAATATTAAGTAATGTTCCCAGATTTATCAAGATCAAAATAATAAATAATATATAATCTTGTTATGCTAATTACTAAATATTGTGCTATGCTGTATGCTCAGAAAAGGTTTTTTGTTTTTTTTTTTTAAATTTAGAGGCCTGACATCTAAATATTGGAGAAAATGTAGGACCACTGAAATTATTTTTCACTGTTCTACTGATGATGGATATATAAACAATGAATGAAATGGTACAAAAACTTTTGTCCATTTCATAAAACCCTTTTACATATATGTGATGTATTTTGATATACGTATGGACAGTGAAATTCTTACCTTTTATCCATATAATTATCTATCTTTTCTGTACAAGCACATCTGAATTGCACATTTTTAGCAAAATAGCAGTGTTATTAACTATAGTACAAATGTGTTATGTAGATCCGTAACCCTGTTTATCCTTCATATCTGTTATTTTCGATTCATCCACCTACATCCCTATAATTCTTCCTCCTCCAGCTGAATGCCCCAAGACATCACTGTTTTTGTCCTTGTGTGGCAAAATTGTGTATATGTGTGTGTGATTGTGTGTGTGTTAGAATCCGCGTGTGAGTGAGATCATGCATTGTTTTTCTTTCTGTGTTTGGATTGTTTCACTGAGAAAAATGTCCTTAAGATTAATCAACATTGTCAAAACCAGCAGAATCTCATAGCCCATTGTGTATTCATACTGGAGTTTCTGGATCCACTGAGACATTGATGGTGCCCCCACTGACATCATTGTTTCTATGTTTTCATTATTGTGAATAACGATGTAAAGAAACTTACTTGTTCATATACACAGTCCTCCTGATACAGATAGTTTGAAATTAACATAGTTGATTCAGAGTTCAAATGCTGGGGCTATTAAAGTGAAGTAGTATGTGGATTGTATAAGATATTCAGTAAGTAGAAAGGATTATTTTATAGATAATAATGAATTTCATGTGGATATCTCATGATGACTTCTCCCTGAAATAGCCTGAATTTTTGAATAATACTTTTTTCGGTTTCCAGTAAAGTTAAACACATCTTCCGTATTCGTTGATATGTAGAGTTGTAAGTGTGTATGCATGCACTATTGATCAACTTTATTCTTTATAAAATTTCATTCTTACCTATATTTACTTAGTTAGCTATATTGATCTTGATTCTGAACCTGTGAATTTTTAGCATAAGTTTTAATATTAATTCCCACTAATATCATATATTTGGTGAAAATCCAGTTCAAATATAGAATGTGGAAACAAGTTTTGTTCTAAAGAAAACGAACAGGAATACGAGTGAGTAAAAAGTAAACATATTTGTGATTTATTTTCTAACTTCTATTGCATTAAATGAATTTTATGTTTGCTTACTTGATAAATACCATTCATTGCAATTATGTGTCAATAATGTAAGAAAAAATAAAAATTATCATTTTAAGGAGACTGTATATCAATTTAGTTTCCAGTGATATTTGGTAAGCTCCTTCCTAAAAAATTAAAACCAGAAATCTTGTAACATGAACAAAATCTTCTCAAAGCCTCTTACACATACATAAATTCATAATGAATGCATAAGAGATATGTATATTCTGTATCATACACTAACTCAAAGAGTGCTATAAAAATAATAGATTGGGTTAATCAGCTAACAGGTTTTGGAGAAGGAACAACAACAAACAAACAAACAAACAAAAACTTGGCCTGGAAGTGTCAAAAGAGTTCTTGCAAGCCATGAAACAAACCATCAACAGATACCTTCGACAGGAGGATAAAGAGCATTGAGATAGTGTTTTGAGGAAAATAGAAGAGTTCAAGCAGTTTTAACACATGGATCCACGCAATGGAAGGATGCTGCCAGTTTTGGCCAATATTAGTCGTTCTCATGTTATAATTACTACAAAGATTATAGGGGATTTTAAAATAAGTAACTGGAGAACATTACATGAGATTACAAAGAGTAAATCAATATAAACATAGATAAATTTCTAATTATATAAAATTTAGGAAATTCTAAAACGACAGGTTAAACCAGTACCAAAGTGGTGCTAGGGAATATTTTAGGTATTGTGGTTTTCTTTATTTTCTTGATTCACTTGTGATTTCATGGACATAGACCTTTGCTAGAAGTCATCCAACTGTACACTTAAAATTTTTCTGTACTCTTTTGTAGGTCATAAGTATTTCAATAATACTGTAGACAACAAAAAATTTAAGGGCTGATTTTACAAAAAAAGGTATCATGTTTGAAAATTCTATTGATATTTTAATTGAAATATTACTTTCCAGTTTTTTGTAATGATTACTTATTTTATCATGATGTAGTATCCATTTTGTATTGTAGAAGAGTGAAACTTCAATCAAATGCAAGTATTATTTATTCCTTATTAATAAGATCACCAGCACCATCTTTCCTTTATCAAATAGAGGAACAAAATAAGGCTTATTTCTACTGAATACTACGGTCATTTTTGTGTCTGAAACATGGTTTGGAAAATAATAGAAAGATAGTCAAAAGAGGGATGAGAAGGACTTGTAATTGCAAATACAGATACAAAATACATAAAAGCTTAACTTGCATGTTGACATAGAGACACATTCTTACACAATACCCAAAAAGAATAATAGGCAGTCTTGTAAAAGAAAGAAATACAGAGTATCAGGCAAACACAAAATGCCTTGCCCATGTGTGCAAATAGCAAAATGACAAAGATACTTGATTTTTCCTTTGTTACCTGCTATGACTCTAAAGCTAAACTTTATTAGGACTCTGTTTTGTTATCATATTGCAAACATGTGGATAAAAATTATAATTATTTTCCCTGGGAACCACAAAGACTTGTCTTTCCTTTTGTCTGTATTGTTTAGCAAACAGGAAATTTTCATTTAAATACATTTTAGGGGACCCAACATAATCACTACACAGAGAAAAATTGCTTTAAATTATTTAAAATGTCAAGTTTTCTCTATGTAACATACTTTTTACCCATATCATTTGTGTATATATGGGTCCACATACATTTGTACTTAATTTGTTATTTTGTAATTGTAAATACAGATACAAAATACATAAAAAACTTAACTTGCAAATGGATATAGAGACACATTCTTACACAATACCCAAACACAATAATAGACAGTCTTATAAAAGAAAGAAACACACAATATTAGTTTGTTATTTTGTTAGTGAAGTTGAGTTTAAAAAAGTATGTCAATTGCAAATGATGGTTTGAGTTCTTTCTTTCCTATATGTATCCCTTTTCATTTTTTCTCTTGCCTGTAGACTCTGACTAATGTTTCAAGTACTAAATTGAGTAGAAGTGGTAACAGTGGACATCTTTGTCTTGTTCCTGATTTTAGGAGAAATGCTAAATTTTTTCCCCATTTAATATGATATTGGCTGTTGGATAGAGTAGGTTCTATATTGTCAAAAAATATTATAGACATAGATATATGGAATATTATATATATATCCATCTACATATATATATTTTATGCTAATATCAATCCTATATTGCAATACGACTTAAACACCTTAGTTTTTATGATTAGAATTGTACTTGATGCTAAGTTCAATAATGATCTGAAGAAGTACTTAGATATATAGATCTATAAAATGTCTTAATTTCCCCAAATCAATTCATTCTGTTTACCTTCATTTAACATTGAATAATTTCATTAATACAATATGAAATGTGGGTTAAAAAGTATATAAGATATATAAATTGTACAATGCAATAAAATTAATAGGAATATGTAATTTATAATTTTGCATGTCATGATAATATAAAGCAGTAAATATGAATAATTACAAATTCATTATATAATATATGATATTCAGAATATATCACATGCATTAGAGCATGTATGCTATTTTATATAGAAATATTTATGAAATAAAGATGGCAATTTTAAGATCGCAAACTTGACAATTAAAATAACTTGTTCATATACCAATCGGTTAAAGGTCACAAACATGTACTAGAAAATTCAATGTTGTAAACTTTGAACAGATTTGAGTGAAAGAATATATGGATCACGATGCTTGTATAAGAGTAAAAAAGTATGATCACCTTAAATCAGACAAATAACGTATTTGTAAAAACACTGTGTGAGGGTGAGTCTAGGAGGGAATTCACAGTTTTTCTTTGGACAGAGTTTTAGTTCCTTGCATTTAATGTTTGTAGTTTTAGTAACTGCTGTCAGTATAACTTCAGCACCACACTAGATGAGACAGTGAGCTCAAACAGGTTTCTCCTCATTCCCTAAAGAGTCAGTTTATGAATTTTTTACTAGTTTACACAGTTGTAGACTTGCTGAGACGAGCCCATCCAGTAAAGTGGTATCTATGAGCAACACCCTGTAAAACAGGGTTGAGTTTAAACAGCAGGGCAATTTTCTCAATAGCCTCTCTCCACCACCTCTTAGATTGTTCCTGAAGACATGTTTGTTTCTCTTTCATGTTACTCAAAAGGTCAAAACCAGACTCTTAGCATTGTTAATGCCTGTGAGTATATTAAAGATCTGGAATGTCAAAGTCCATTCTGAATCTGCATCTACGTAAGATCCACAGGTGATTTCTGTGCACGCCATGATTCAAAAAACACTGCATCAGTCAACAGTCTTGTTACTCTGCGTAGTGTAGCAAGCTCTTTGAATGAGTCGCATACTCACTACACTCCAATAAAATGATGAATGTTTGCTGTGTAGTTCACAGTACTTGCTTATTGACTATCAAACTCTTCGTTTTGTATGTTCAAATAAAAATATCCAGACGTTAGTAAGGAGAGATTTTATTCACACTTTTGTAATAGGAAGAACACTGATCTCAGAATCTCTAAGTGTTGCAAAACAAAACAGAAATAAGTTTTGTTTTTAAATTGGGAGTTTGTTGCTGTGGAGGAGTTTGTAGGTAGTAGGGCAAGTAGTAGCAAAGAACAGATAGTGAGGTGAGGATGCTTTAGCAGTAAATGTTTATTCTACATGCTACTTTTCAGAAAGCGCTATTTAGAAGAAGTTCTGCACCTTAGCGCCTTTTGTCCCTGCTAGAAATTGGGGGTGAGTAAACATTCAGAGATATTCAATGAGGAGGGGAGTCTGTTTAAATTTTGGTCAATCCAAATTTATTGGGTGAATATGGATAATTGTGAGCATGTGGACACTTACTTGCATTTATTTTTGCTGCATAAAAAAAAAACCTCACGAAAATATTATGTCTTTATAAATTTAATTACAAAATGTTTGCTGTTTTTGTTCCTAATCTTGTTGGGACTGGGTTTTTCTCACCATATTATTATATATCTGCAGAACATGACACAGAGACTTGTGGTTTGTTTTAGATGGTATTTGTCACATGTTGGGCATTAGCAGATTTCCTACCAAAATTAGAGTAGTGGCTGATGTATGCCATAAACTTAAACCATCTGGGGCTTATTTTCACAGCATAATTACAAAGTACAAGTTCAAATATAGTAAGACCTCTTGAAATACTGTGCAGAACAGGCATAATGTGATTTACTTTATATTCTGGACAAAACCCAGAACTTTTACAAAGGTACCGAGAGATAGGTTCTAGTTGCTGATGGGAGGAACTGCCAAATGCTGCTGTACATTTTGCAATTTATTAATCTTTGTGTTTGTCTAATTAATTACTTTCTTCTACTTTCATACTTATTCTTCTTTATCTCTCCAAAACATTATATATACCTATAACCAAGCTGGATATTTAATCATCTCACAACATAGCTCAAGGTCTTGTTACAGTCATTCCTTTTGTTTTTACTTGTTTGTTGTTAGTACAGATGTCCTATGACAGGATAATCCCAAAGAACCTCATTATATAAATTAAATTGAGTTCTTCCAAACAAAGGAAATATTTTATGTTAAGCTTGATACATCAGGCCTTTTTGCTCGCAATAGCATGAAAAAGATGTACAGCACCCAGATCCTATTGGAATCAAAAGGAAACAAACATGTTTCATGGGTTTATTTTAAAGTTGAACTTCTGAATGTACAAATAAAAGCGTGCACTCTCCTGCTTCTAAGAAAACCAGCCATGTGATATAGAAATGGAAGATCATCTTCCAATTCACGTGACTAAACAAAGTACTTCCTATCCTAAGCTTTGGTAAGTTTTCTACATGTACCAACTAGGACAATCATACCTGTTTTCATCGCATAAATTTCTTACCACTTTGTTGTTGTTCTACTTTTTATTATAATCATTGTGTTCTATGTACTCAGAAACTAAGGTAACACTTTGTAACCATTAGCTCTTAGATCATTTCCCAAAGAGCTTTTTTCGAAGTTATTATTTTTCCTTAATAAATGCAAATTAAGTAATTATTTAGTTAAATTTTGAGTAGGCATTATTCATTTGAGACACTGTTGCTGTATCATGCAAAGGAAGCATTTTTTCACCTTTGGCACTTTACAATAAACTCATTTTGATGTAAATTGATTGCTGTGGGATTATCCGGGCGTCATTAAAATATTGCTGTATTGACATTCACTAATGTCTTTAATTAGCAATTTTGAATTCCAGTGTCTGGCATTAAAAATGAACAGATACAATTTATTATATCCTTAGAGCTGTTTATTCAGTTTTGTTTTTGTGTCAATTGAGTATATATACACATATTTGATGTGTTTTGCCCTATATTTAAGTCATCAGTGTTTGTAGCAAATTCAGATTAGCTTGTTTGCCTTTTAATGAAGTACCTTATAGGTACTGTGAACTTCTCCAAACCTTGATGAGAATAAAGGGTATATTTTAATTTTATTTTTCAAATAATTAAACTATTAAACTAATCATAAATTTAAAAAATCCATGCATAAATAGTGCAAGGATGTCTCATTCTTTAGTAATTATTGTTTTACTAAAACCAAACACTTCTGGGAGTTGAAAATCTTTTGTTTCGGAATTCTCGTACACATTATAAGATTATTCTTACTTCGCTTGGGACAATCTTTTTGGTAAATGTCATATCGATAGTGCTGAATATAAATCCAGCAAAAAGAAAAGCCTGGAGAAAGAGCCAGTCACAAAAGTATGAAAGCAAAAATTTCATCAGTTTAATTAGACCAGAGAATACTATTAGACTAAAGGGATAAAAGTAATTTTTCTATCTCCACACTGTCTTATTTTGATTTAATGAATTAAAGGTATAGATCGTACATTTTTTTTTTTTTCCAGTGCTGGGGATCGAACTCAGGCCCTTGTGCTTGCCAGGCAAGCACTCTAATCACTGAGCTAAATCCCCAGCCCCTAGATCGTACATTTTGATTAGAATAAATTTGTATCTATATGATGACTTCTTTTACCTTTTAATTTGGTTACACCCCCTTTCTTCCACAGATTACTTGCTATTAAATCAGACTGAGAAATATCAAGAAATAGACAAAATAAGACCCACAATAGGGTGAATTAATACGATTATACGAAGATAAAAACCATTGTATTATGTTCCCTTTCTTACATTTTTTGGTGTGCTTTCTAGAAAGTATTACCAGAAGTTCTGAACCATCTTAAAATATCATAATTCACAAATAGAAATATTTCTTGATTCCCTCGTGGATGGGTTTTTACACAGAGTTCTTCGTATTTCACTATGTTCATAGGAATTTTACTGAATTTCATTTTATCTGTCACACAACTATAAGAAGCTTTGAGTTTTTATGGATGAATATAACCTGGAACCCATTACAAGCCTGAGATCAAATGAAAGTAAACGTGACATCGGTAATGCTACGCGGTCTTTAGACCCTTCAGTATGTAGGGTTTCTTTCCAACCATGACTTCTCTTAAACTATCCTGTTCCTTCTATTTGGAACCTTTTAGTATTTTGTGTCTGTTTCCTTGCCATCGTTTACAACTTTATTTCTGTGATAGCACTGGCTAAAGGAAAATCCCCCATCATTTCCTCCTCATCAAGTCACCTTATATTATGGTTATTCATTATGTTATTACTGTTATACTAATTATGTACTTAGTATCTGTGTCCTTTTAAAATATATAAACTCATTTAGGCCAAAATTGTGTTTCTTTATCACCTTTATATCTTCATTGTGAAGAATAATATGTGATGCACAATATTCATATACTACTTGTTAATATGCATCAACTGAGAGCCATTAAGAATATGCAGACTTTAACCTTTACGCTTTATATTCTCTCTGGTCTCTTACTGCCTGCGAACTATTGACACCATTAGATGTGCCCAGGAACAATCTGTCTGGGAACCCGAATAGGTGACTGAGTATGACTTAATCATCATAAAAATATACCTTCCCCTATTGTACATACCGAAGCTACCTCGGTGGTATGAAGAGTGTAGATCTAAAAGGGGGAATAATGTGAAAAATTATCAGATCCCATATGCTTTAAATGCTAAGAAGAAAAGAGTACAGGGTATTGTAAGGTAAATGCTAGAAAACAGAATAGCCCAAAAGTTTAAAAATGGAATACTGTATTAGGTGTTCAGCAAAGTCAACCGCAGTGTGCATATGGCAGATTCTTTGCTTCACCAAGTTTTAGTCAGGCTACTGGCCCCTCCCCTAGGCATAGCTGTACATTTGCTCCTAAAATCCATTTTAAGTAAAAACTCTGCTGAATCAGTTTGGTAAGAACCTCCCTCTCTTAATATCTGATCACTCTTGATATCCCACTGAGTTACGCAGTCTCCACCTGGCCTCACTCCTGTTAGGTAGTTTTAGACAAACTCTCCCTTATTCCTGACATCTCTTAGCATTTTTTTTTTTTGGTTTTATTTTAATCAACAAACCTCCACATTGTTCATTGACTATAAATTTCCAACTATTCATCCTCTGTTTGTAGTTGAGCCTAATCTTTTTCTTCTAATGCAAAATCCTATTGTCATGGTCTCTGTTCCTATAAAGATGATCCTAATTAAAGTCTGCTTTACTGTAATTTAACAACTAATATTGAATATTTTTTCTTTTACACATGATAACATATCAATATTTAAATTTAATTTTATGCCTAAACTTTGGATATTAAATGGATTGACACTTCTGAAAAGGAATTCCTATTGCTATTTTTGTCCTTCTGTCCCATTATACTTCATCTTTGTTCTGCTTAGTTTGGGACTCAAAAAGTAATACAGTCTCTTCCTGTATGAATATTAGAGAATCCGAATAATTACAATCTAATAAAATGAAACTCAAATGTGAAATTTATCAAGTAGAGAAATATAGTCTTTTTCATGCAATTTAATAAAACGAAATGGCTTCTATAATCATTTTCCATATAAAGGATCAAAAATGTCTTAACTGGGCTCATGTAGGTAGTTAAAATTATTCTCAGATAGATCATATGAAAGCATAGAAATAGTATTAAAATTAAATTTTATTACTATTTTTGCATATAGTAAAAATTAGATTGGCAATTTGACATTCAGTATTGAAATTGTCTGAGCCTGGACATAGAAATATTGAAACTGAGGGCTAAAAGGGATTTGCTTTAATACTCTTAATTTAGGAATGGTGATATCTGATCTTGTGACAAATACTTAATACACTTGAGTTAGATACTCCTGCTAAAAAAAAATTACTATTGCATAAAATTAATTAATGTGCCCTACATGCATACACACATGAAGTGCTATTGAGGTCAGTAGTGAGTATGTTCAAATTTTGATGAGTGAAGACTTAAATGTAGTTACACTAGTTATAGTCCTTGGTAGAAGAAACTGATTTTCTATTGACATTTTTATTGCCAGAGGTACAAAATCAAAACATTAATATTAAGCATGAACTACTAATTTAGAAAAAAATGTATATAATTGAATTTTAAATTAGATGGTGTCATAAAAGTAGAAAAAGTAAAATTCTTATAGTTACAATGAATTAGCTGAACTCCTAGTGTTATTTTGCTCACCTGTGAAGTTAGACTTTTAGAGATTGAGAATAATTTATTGGGCCTCTTTTATTGCTACTGAAATGGCAAGGTTATTATTTTCAAGTAAACAGTATGGTAAGTATTACTATTTATAATGTTTAGATAGATGTCCTAAATGTTAGTTGATGTATAGTTTTTGGTAATTTATTGAAAGTCTTATCTAATGAAATAAGGCTCAAAAATAAAAGATGTAAGGATTGGAAAGAAACTTTTGACTAATTGTTCTCAGAAAAAATAATAGTATAAACATTCACCAAACTACCAGGAATAATGAGTATATGAGTATATAGATTATTTAATCAAGATTAATAAATACAAAGTTAATATAAAATTATGTTTTGTAAATACTAGCAATGGTATATAAGTAAATTTGAAAAAAAAGTTAGACGAGAAAAACACACCAATATATCTAACGAAAGATATACGAAGACTGTACATTAAAATATTAATACTTTAAAAATTCTATAAATTGCAATATGCAAAGATAATTGATTTTATCACTCAATATTTGAAGAATGTTCTATTAACCAGTTTTCCCCTTTGTGTGACAAATACTTGGCACCCACAACTTGAAGGGGAGTTTTAATGTGACTCATGGTGTCAGAGATTTCAGTCCATAATTTGCCGGCTCCAAGACACGAGCATTGTGGTAGAAGGCATGATAGAGCAAAGCAGCCCACTTCCTGGCTGTGGAGGAGCAGACTCAGCAGACAGAGGCAGCCAGACAGCTTCCTCCCAGAGTCCCACCTCCTGATCCCCTCCTCCAACAGGGCTGTGCCTCCGAACAGCATGTCTATACACAAATTTACCAATGGATTAACCCACTAACGAGTATAGCACCTCCGTGGTCCAATCATCTTCCAAAAGCCCCACTTCTACATATGAGATTTTTAGGGACTATTTTAGAAATAAACTATAACAGTTTTTAAAGTATTAATATGTAAATTTACTTAAAAATTAATGTTTAATATTTTTAAAATGATATTTAATTTTTAAAGTATTAGTATTTTAATGTACAGATGTGATTGAATAGCAAATACAATGAAAAATCAATGAGTAAGCTCTCAAAATAACCACTGATTGTGTGTGTGTGTGTGTGTGTGTGTGTGTGTGTGTGTGTGTGTGTGTTTGTTTTAATTTTGAGACAGGTTCTCTCTAAATTGCTACATTACCCAACCTGGGCTTGAATTTAGAATTCTCCTGCTTCAGACTTGGTGCACCATGAACCCTGGCTGGAAATTGTCCTCTTTAAAACTAAATCAAAGCAAAATAAAGAAAAAGAAAATCCAAAAAAATGGATGTCTAAATTTGTAATAACAGTGTGTGAATTATGTATTATTGTGACGGCCATAAAGATGTGTTGCTCACATCATGCTTTAAGAAAATATTAGTTCAAGTCTAAGAAAATTTAAATGGAAACTGACTCCAGCTGAAACCTTCTCATCTACTTCTATTTTCTATGCTAGCTTCCCGCCACTGATTAGTCACTAGGGAAGGATGCCAGTGCCTGCTACTTTAGTGGGTATGGATCACCTCAAAAGTGCCATTATGCTCTGGAATGACCCTTATGGTTATGAAGAAAATTATGAAGAGTGAAATCTATCTCACAATTGAAGGGTCTCCTTTGGCAAGTGTCCTTCTCCTCTACTTTTAGCTTCAGAGAGATATTGCAGTCTGAAGGTTTTTCCTTGCTGATATTTATTTCTCCCTCTTTTTTCTATCCCAATAAAATGCTAACATGACCGAGTCTCTCATATTCAGCTTCCAAGAGAGCTAAGCTAATACTGTCAGTACATACCAGGAGTACTTCAAAGATGTAGCTGAGAAGATGGAGACTTGAGGGGAAATACATCACTACTTGACTTTTAATAAATATATAATCCTATAAAGTATGTGGAGCATGGGGAGTCTTGTATTAATTTGTAGTCCAAATTCTGAAATTCTAGGTGAAACACTTCTGTAGTAGTCTAGTGGAGGGGAACACCCAGACTGTTACAATCAGTCAGTCATTTGAATAATAAAGAGTGGTGTAATAATATCT
>PVJO010033513.1:0-12001 GCA_004026905.1 Hystrix cristata
GACCTCCCAGACTGTTTTCCAAAGTGGCTGAACCATTTTATATTCCCACCACAAGTGTCTGAGGATTCCAGTTTTTCTAAATCCTTGCCAATACTCATTGTTTTCCATTTTTAAAATTGTAATCATCCTCCTGGGTGTTGAATGGTTTCTCATGGTTTCTACTGGCATTTCTCTAAAGACTAATGATGTTGAATGTATTTTTATGTCTTTATTGACCAGCTTCACATTTTAGTTCTGTGACTTTGGTCAAGCTCCTTAACCCATGAGCCTTCTAGTCCTATCCATTGTCTTTAAAAGGAGATACAGCAGTACCCTCTTTACCCATGGTTTCACTTTCTGTGGTTTCAGATGCCTACGTTTACCTGTGGTCCGAAAATACTAAATAGAAAACTCCAGGAATAAACGATTCATAAATTTAAAATAATGCACTCTTTTTAGTGATGTGATGAATTTTTACACCATCCTGCTTAGGGTGTGGGTCATCTCTTTATCTAGTGTATATGCTATATAGACTGCCTGTACAAAAAGTTTTTTTAAAAAAGAAACTTAGTTTGGGGGAGCCAGTATGCAGAAAACTTTGGTATTCTTCAAGTCTAGCAATAGAAGAATATACAGGAAGGATACTTAACAGTCTGCCTCTGTTTCATTTAAAAAAAATTATGTTTGCTAGGACAGTGCCTGGTACAGTGGAAAGTGTATATTCCAGAGTCGAGTCAGCCTGAGTTTGAATTCTACCTGCATTCACTCATTGTGCAACTTTGGGGGTAGTCAGCCTCTTGCAGCCTTCCTTTCCTCTTTCTGACACGGGGTAAAGTTTCTGACCTCTGCCTGTTGGAAGTAGACCATATGGGTATCCTGTGATGTGAGATGCTCCTAAGGGGAGGACTTTCTTCTTTCAGACACGGTCTTGTAAAGCAAGAATTTTTAAAAAGTTAGCTGAACTAACTGGCTGTCTAGTTTCCGTGTCTACATTTTTTCAATCATATGTACCTCACCATAGTTATTCTGATGAGGAACTGATGTGGGTAGACTGTGTGGTCTTTAGTACAGGTTAATATTAAATAAAAGCTTTATTATTTTTCTAGCAAAGGTCTCTTCTGTCACTATTTGAAACTTCAGTAATATGTATTATATTAATTTCAGTATTCTGTTTTTTTGGGTTTTTTTGAGACAGGGTCTTGCTTTGTACCTCAGGCTGGCATTGAACTTACTGTGTAGCCCTGGCTGGCCTCAAACTCATGGCGATCCTCCTGCCAAAGCCTCCTGAGAACTGTAATTACAGGTGTGTGTCAGGACACCTGCCTAGTATTTTGGTTTTGAAGCACCTCGCGTCAGGTTTCATGAAAGGAGTAAAAAAGACTGGGTATTTGAGTGAACACATGCGCAGAAAATAGTTCTGAGACTCAACAACTGGTATCACATCAAATTAAAAAGCTTTTGCATAGCAAAGGAAACCACTAACAGAATGAAGAGGCAACCCACAGAATGGGAAAAAAATTTTACCAGCCATTCCTCAGGAAAAGGATTAAGATCTAGAATATATAAAGAACTCAAAATAATTAGATCCCCCAAATTTAAAGATTCAATCCAAAAATGGGCATCTGAAATGAATAGACATTTCTCAGATGAAGAAGTACAAACAGCAAGTAAATTTATGAAAAGTGTTCAATATCACTGGGCATTCAAGAAATACAAACTAAAACAGTACCAGGTTCCATCTCACTCCACAAAGAATGGCTATTATCAAGAAATCAACCAATAACAAAGGCTGGTGAGGTTGTGAGGAAAGATGAACCCTTCTCCACTGCTGGTGGGAGTATAAATAAGTACAACCACTATGGAAATCAGTATGGAGATGCCTCTAAAAACTAAAACTAAAAGTTCCATTTGACCCATCTGTTCCCTTCCTATGTATCTTCCTGAAAGAGTTAAAAGCACCATACCACAGTGATATATGCACACCCATGTTTATAGTAGCACAAGATCTATTGCTAGATCTTGGAAACGACCCATATGCCCATCAACAGATGAATGGATAAAGAAAATTTGGTTATTTAGATACAGTGCAGTACTACTCTGCCATAACGATGGATAAACTTGAGTCATTTGTAGGAAGATGGATGCACCTCAAGACCATAATCTTGGGTTGGGGATTTAGCTCAGTAGTAGAGCGTTTTCTTAGCAAGGTCAAGGCCCTGAGTTTGATCCCCCAGCACCCTCACCCTAAAAAAGACCATAATCTTAAATGAAATAAATTGGACACACAAGTTTAAATATCGCATTGTTTCTCTTGTGTGAGTATAAATAAGGAGCATAATGGAGGATAGATATGGGGAGGTAGGAAGACCATGTTCAAATGGGAAGGGGAGGGGCTGGGGATTTAGCTCAGTGGTAGAGAAAGTTTGCCTAGCAAGCACAAGGCCCTGAGTTTGATCCCCAGACCCCTCCCCCACAAAAAAACCAAATGGGCAGGGGAACAAGGGAATGGGGGGAAGGGAAGGAAGGGGAAAAAAGAATAGATGGAAAACAAAGCTTCTGTAAATGGAGAGGGGAATGATAAAAAAAGAATCAAGATGCATTATGTACAGGTGCAAATTCCCTGTGATGAATGTGATCAGTATGTATGACAAATATGTCCTAATAAAAAATAGAAAGTTAAAAAATTCTGTCTGCAGGAATAATGAAGTTCTAGGCTGAGAGGCGGCTTTTGTTTTGTTTGTTTTTGTTTATAGGAGTCCTACTGGCCACATGTAATCTTAAATTTCACCAATTATAACTTTTTTTTAGCAACTCTCCTGACTTCTAACCCAGTGCAGATCCATTTCTGTGGCATGACATGTTCTCGTCTCCTCTCCTAGGTCTTCCAGAGCCTTGAAGATCACCATTTGGAAGTGGTAGCTTTTTTCAGGGAAAATGGCTTCCATGGCCTTCTTGCCCATGACTCCGAGTATGCGCTCTACAATATTCCCTTTTACTACAGTTCCCACGCTCTGAAGTTGAGCTGGAATGGGAAGAACCTCACTACCAACCAATTCCTGATGCAGGAGGTGGCCAAGCAACTGGGCCTGAAGCGCATGAATTTCCCCATATTTGCCGCACTGTTAGGTAAGTACTTCAAAGGAGGGAAGCCCGTGATGATAAAGTTTCCTGTTCCATTGTTAAGGGATGAAGACTACAGTGATTCAGGCCATCATCATTAAATTTGTCTTTCTTAAGTCCTCATGCCAAAAACTGCTGTCGAAAACCCAGCAGGGCTTTGGGCTGCTTAGTAGGCCGCTCTAAATCTCAGCATGTTTGTCTTACGGATTGTTGCAGGATATTCCAGAACATTATTTTGATTCTTGTAAAACGTTTTATTGGTGTATTTTGTTTGTTTGTTTGTTTTTTTGAGACAGGGCCTCACTATGTAGTTCAGGCTGGCCTTGAACTCTAGGTAACCCAGGATGGCCTCAAACTTGGGGTGATCCTGCTGCCTCAGCCTCCCGAGTGTTGGGATGACATGTGTATAGCACCACCCTTGGGTATAAAACTTTTTCTTTTCTTACATTTCATAACTGTTGTATGCAGAGTATATCTTAGGCCGAATGTTTCACTATTCGGTTACCCACTCAGACCATTCGCATTTCTTTCCCGGTGTCTAAATTTAGGTCAGAGACATAAAGTGTTGATTATGTTTTTCTCTTTTTTTCTTTTGTGCTACTCTGTTATTATAAAAATTCCAAACATGCAGTGAAAGTGAAAGAATTTTACAGTAAAAAACCCTTTATTCACCACCTATATTCTGCCATTAACATTTTACTATACTTGCTTTATCAAATATCTATCCATTCCTCTATCCATCCATTTATGTTTTTAAGATCTATTTCAAAGTAAATATAGATGGTTCATTATATTTTGAATTGGTTTTCCAAGTACTGACAGCATGAACATTTACTATCTCAGATGTGACCTCTGCTCTAATAAATCCCAAAGGACAAGAATTTGATACTCTAATAGAATCAGCACAGATTTTGAAATTAGTTCTTATGTAAATCACTGAAGTCAAACTGCCAATTTCAGTTTGCTCATCTATGAAATGGAATGATAATAACTCATGGTATTATTGATGACGTTAAATGAAATGAGATATATAAAGTGTTCAGCACTTATTAGGCAGTTGCTAATTCGGTGGTTTGCATTATAAAAGGCAGCATGACTAGGTAATAAATAGCATGCACGAGTCAGACGGTCATAGCCTTTTAACCTGGTGCAGACCTATCTTGGTCCAAGTCACCAAACTTGTCTTAACCTCAGTTTTCTTATCTGTAAAATGGAGACAACAGTATCATGCATGATCATTATGAAGATAATATGTGTAATGCATATGATACATAGCAGGTAATCAGCACACAGCTGCTAGAATTATTGCATTAAGAATACAGGCCTATGTGAAATATTTGGTCATTTTCTCTACCAAGACTTTCTTTATGGCCTGGAGTTCCTAAGGAAATGTTTGTGCAGTCAATAAATGACAAATATACTTTGTAGGTAACCACATTCTTCCAGATGAGGATCTGGCTGCTTTTCACTGGAGCCTTTTAGGACCAGAACATCCTCTTGCGTCACTGAAGGTAATGTGCCCCTGCTTCCTTCCTGTGCAGGTTAGGGGGCATCAGATTTTGATTGGAGCTTGATGGAATAATTATCTTTCATTTGATTCAGAATATTTCAGACACAGAAAAAAAAAGTCATAATAATACCTTTACTATCTTAAGAATTGATACGAATCTCTGAAGAAAAATACTAATTCCCTGATAATGAAATAATGAGTGAAGGACAGAATCAGAAAATTCACAAAAGAGGAAATATAGCTACCAATAATATGACTAGATATTCAGCCTTACCAGTGATCATGCATGTAAATAAAATGAGCAGTGTGGGTTTTTTAATTAACATAACAGTTTAGCAAGTATTGAAACATTAGTCTGCTGCTATCAAGTCTATGGCAAGACATATCCTCCTACACCTCTGGTGACAGTGTAAATTGGTGATCATGTTATGTTTCATTCCCTCTTTCACTTTTCTAGGTGACTATTTCCTACCTTCTCTTTCTTCCCCAGCCTCTAATTCTTCCTTCTCATTTGCTCACCCATAATGCATGACCTTACTTCCTGTTAAGATGGAAGCAGTACATAGAGAACTTCCATCAGCTCCCGGACCTCGCCTACATGTATCTGTGCACCCACATGCTCTGTCTGCCTGCCGTTAACTGTGGACAACCTGTCCATGTTCCTATCAAAGGCCACCCCCGCACGATACTCTTTTGACAATTTAAGCAGTTCTTCCCCTTTTTCCTACATCATCCACTTTTCCTGTCTTCATTGACTCTTTTCCATCAAACGTATAAGCATGCATCCATTTTCTTTTTATTATTTGTTTGTTTTTACAGTCCTGGGCATTAGACCCATGGCCTTCTCACTTAGCAATATCCCCAACCTTTTTTTTTTTTAATGTTTCCTTTGGAGACAAGGTCTTGCTAAGTTGCCCTGCTAGTGTTTGAACTTGCGATCCTCCTGCTACAGCCTCCAGAGTGCTGGATTATAGGTGTGTGGCACCACACCTGGGTGTTTTTTTGGTTTTTTTTTTTGTTTTGTTTTGTGGTTTTTTTTTTGAGACAGTGTCTCACTATATAGTCCAGGCTGGTCTTTAACTTGCTATGTAGCCCAGGCTATCCTCAAACTCACAATCCTCCTGTCTCAGTCTCCCGAGTAATGGGATTATAGGCATACATTGTTACATCTGATGTATGCATATTTTTTGTTGATGTTGTTGCTGGGGATCAAACTCAGGGCCTTGCATTTGCTAGGCAAGCGCTGTACCACTGAGCTAAATCCCCAACCCCTGTGTATCTGTTTTTTAAAAAAATTCACTCTTGACCTCATTCCTTCCCACCCAAGCTACTGCTCCATATGTTTCACCTTCTCTTTGTTTATTTATTTGCAGTACTGGAGATTGAACCAGGTTGTTGCATTCGGCGAGTATTCTACCACTGAGCTACATCCCTGCCCTTTTTATTTTACTTTGATACAGGGTCTTTTTATGTTGCCCAGGCTGGCCTTGAGTTTGTGACCCTTCTACCTCAGCCTCCTGAATAGCTACAATTACATACGTACCGTTTTGTCTATATGGTACTTAAACTGCTTCCCGTCTTCCTCCCCTATTCTCTTTTCAATCTGGCTTATTGAAATTGCCCTTGACAGGGTCAACAATAACCTCCCAGTTAGTAAACCCAGCGGCTGGCTCTCTGTTTTCATCTTACCTGACCAGTTGGCAGCATTTGACATTGTCATTAATTCTTCACTTGGCTTTGAGGACAGTGCCCTCTTCTTGTTTCCTCCCTACCTCACTGACTGCTGCTTTTCAGTCTCTGTAGTTGCCTTTAACTTTTAGCTACAGAGTGTCCCAGAGTGCTGTCTTGGGCCCCTTCTCTTCTATGTACAGGCATGATTGATCCAGTCTCATGTCTTAAAGTCATCAGTCCATTGATGGCTCCTGAAATCATGTCTCTAGCTCTGACCTCTCCTTTGAACCCCAGATTCTAATACCATATCTATTAAACATCCTTATTTGCATATCTAACAAACACCTCAAAGTAATATTTCTAGTGAAAATTTCTCATCTTTCCTGTAAGTCTGTTCCTCACACAACCGTTCTCATTTTCCTTAGTGGCAATTCCATCCTTCCAGTTTTTTAGACTAAAAACCTTGGCATCATACTGGCTTCCCTCTCTCTCACACCCACATCTCATTTGTCCAGAAAATAGCATCAAATTGGGTGCGGCGGCTTATGCCTATAATTACAGCTACTCTGGAGGATCAAAGGTTCGAGGCCAACCTGAGCAACTTAGTGAGACCCTGTCTCAAAATATAAAAAAGCAATAGGGATGTAGCTTAATTACAGAGCACATGCCTAGTGTGTGCAAGGCCCTGGGTTTAATCACTGAGACTGGAAAAAAAAAAACCCTATCACTTCTCTCTTTAGAAACATATCTGTTTCTCACCATTTTTGCTACTGCTACCCTGGTTGAGTCACCATTATTTCTTGCCAGAATGAAAATACGTTGCTAATCATCGGTCTTCTGCTTACTCTCTCCCGCACCCCCAACTGATCTCAGTATAACAACAGAGTGAACCTTTAAAATAAAAAGAATCTGAAAAACTCCCTTCTCTCTTTAAAAAATCTTCCAATGACGCTTCATTTTACTCACTTAATCCTTACCACAGCCTAGAAACCTCTTTACTGTCTGGACCTGTATTATATTTTTGATCTCATCTTTCTTTTTTCTTCTTTTTCCTCACTCTTAGAGCCTTTTTACTTACCATTTGCTCTATTTGAATTGCTTTTTCCTCTCACGTAGCCAGTTTCTCACTCCTAGAGTATTTTTCAAATGTTACTTTCTCAGTGAGGCCTTTTCTGATGACTCTGTTTATAATTATATACGCACACGCACATACACGCCTGTACACGTACATCTTGCATTCCCTAACCCTTTCCATGTTTACATTTTCTCAACAGGATTTCTGTGCATCTAGCATGCTACACATTTTACCTTTTTCTGTATGTGTTTTGTGATACTGGGGATGGAATCCAGGGCCTTCACACTGAGCTACATCCCTAGCCCATTTTTTTATTTTGAGGTTCTTACTTAGTTGCTCAGGCTGGCATGGAACTTCGATCCTCCTGCCTCAGCCTCCCAGAGTGCTGGGCTTATGGGTGTGCACCACCACACCCAGCTCCTGTTTCTTTTGTTTCGCTTCCCTCACCTGATCCCAACATACCTACACTAAAATTTAAACTCTCATTTAGGCAAGGGTTTTTTTCTTTCTTGCTCACCGCTGTGTCCTTGGTACCTAGGACGGTGCCTTTCACATAGAATGCACGCAGTAAACATTTTTGAAGAAATGAAAGATACAGCATATTGGCAAAACAGTTTTTATCAAAGGCTTTTAAGAAGTTTATACCCTTTGACTCAGTAACTGCAGTTTGAGGAAATTTATAGTGAAATAATTGGGAAATGGGCAATGAATCATACCTCCATTTCATCACAGTATCAAAAAAGTTTCTTTAAATAATTCTGTGCATCTCAAAAGTAGGGAGAGTAATATAATAATATAGCGAGTTACCATTACAATACTTCCAGGTAGTAACATCTTCCAGTTAGCAAGATTTTGCCATACTTGCTGGGGTTGTTGTTGCTAGTGTATTTTGAAGCAAATGCCAAACCTCAAGTTATTACATTCCCACATTCTTTAGTGTACATCTGTAAAATACTTACTCTTCTTCATAAGCATACTACCGTTATAACTCCTAACAAAATTAATGCTAATTTCTTGTTATCATCTTAATATCCAGTCCATTTTTGAGTTTTCTTGGTTGTCTCAAAAAGACCTTTTTGTGGTTAGTTCAAATCAGGATCCAAAGATTGTCTGCACATTACAACATTACTTTTTTTAAAAATTTTGTTTTGTTTTGTTTTGTTTTTTTGAGAAAGGGTCTTGCTCTGTAGTTCAAGCTGGCCTCAAACTCACTATGTAGCCCAGGCTGGTCTCGAGCTCGTGGCGATCCTCCTGCCTCAGCCTCCCAAGTGCTGGCATTACGAGTGCACCACCACGCCCAGCTCATAATATTACTTTTAATAGCAAAAAATTGGAATCAGCCAAAATGTCTCTTGAAATAGAGCTGATTAATTATGACAGTGTCATAAAACAATAGTTATCTCTGTAGGAGGATTATAGACGATATGTTTTTATTTCCTTATAACTTTTCAGTCTTTCTCAAGTGTTCTGTACTGAAAATTAGGTGGGAACATATTTTTTAAAAGTGTTTTTCAGTAGATTTACTGAATTTGCTTTCCATATCTCACCCCCACCTCACTCTTTTTTCTCAGTAATTCATCTTTAATATCAGTGTCCCTTAATTATTTTCCCTTTTTTAGGTCCGCGCTCATCAGCTTGTTCTTCCACCTTGCGATGTGGTAATCAAGGCTGTCTCTGAGTATGTTAGTGCCATCAAAGACCCTTCAAACCTCGATGTTGTTGGGAAGGATGTTTTCAAACAGTCTCAGGTGAGCTTGCTGCCTTCTTCCTGAGAGTCACCAGTTTCTCCAGCAACACGAGCAAGTCTCCTATTTTCTGTGACACCTAACTTCTCTTCTCCTAGCTACATTTCCCTTAAGAAACATAGCTGATCTATAGTGAAAGGGTTTGGTTTTGCTTTGACTTATTTTCTGCTGATAATTAAAGTAATACTGCCCCATTCTGGAAAATGCAGAAAATAAAGAAAGCAAGTCACTTAAAATCTCATGATCCATAAACAACTTGGTATAGTTAACCCTCTGGCACATCTCCTTCTGGTCTTTTTTTTTTTTTTTTGTGGCAGTGCTGGGGATCGAACCCAGGGCCTTGCATATGCTAGGCAAGAGGTCTACCACTGAGCTGCATCTCCCTCCCTTTTTCTTTTGAGATAGAGTCTTACTAAGTTGCCCACACTGACCTCAAACTTTCAAATCTTCCTGCCTCACCCTCTCAGTAGCTCGGGTTACAGATGTGTGCCACCATGTATTTTTTTTTTTTTTTTTTTTGCGGTGCCGGGGATCGAACTCAGGCCCTTGCCACCATGTATATTTTAATATGAAGGAAGTTCTGCTTAGTGAAGGATAAAAGAGGTAATGAGAAAGACTACTTAAGATGAATCTACGTAAAACAAGAATCACACAAAAAAAATCAAGAATCAAAATTTCATTGATAATAGTGGGAGAAATGGCTGAATTTGGATTTTATCTTATAAAATGAAACTAAAAATTATGAAAATAAGCTAGCTTTATTTTTAACAATTTGATGGTATGTGCAACTCTGAGTTTTCAACTTTTATTTTTTAAATTAATGTTCAGACTGACTTTTGTGTTGTATGTATAGTTCTCTGAATTTTTACCATAGTTATAGATTTATATAGCTACCATCACATTCAGGATACAGAACAGTTGTGCCGTCCAAAATCTCTCCCACTATCCTTTTGTAATAGCTTCCAAGCTCAACCCTGACCCCAGTAAGCACCAGTTATTCTGGCACTGCAGTTATGTCTTCTAGAGAATACCGTACTTGACAATGGCTTCTTTCATTCCACCTAATGCCTTGAGAGTCTTCCAAATCGTTGTATGTTACGTATATTAGTAATTCATTCCTTTTATTGCTAACTAATAGTCACTCTATGGTAGTCAGCTTTTCCATCACTGGGACACACTACCTAACGTCCACAATTTTTAAATTGGAGAGGTTTATTTTTTGTTTCGTTTGTTTTGTTTTGTTTTTTGTGTTTTTTTTTTTTTTTTTTTTGGTTTTGGTGCTGGAGATTGAACTTGGGGCCTTCTGCTTGCTAGACAAGCACTCTATCACTGAGCTAAATCTCCAACCTTCTTTTTTTGTTTTTTTGAGACAGAATCTCATTTTGCAGTGCAGGTTGGCCTCAAACTTATGGCAATCCTCCTGCCTCAGTCTCCTAAGTGCTGGGATTACAGGCATGCACACCTGGAAAAACTGGAGTAGTTTAACGTACCTCATGATTTCAGGGGATTCAGTCCATGGTTGGCTGGCTCCAAGGCAGAAACATTGTGGAAGGAGGGCATAGTGGAACATAGTGGAGGGAGGGCATAGTTCATGGGGGCTGACAGGCAGAACAGCGTAAGAGAGAAAGGGGCCAGGGATAAGATAGAGTACCCAAAGTCACTCCTCCATGACTCCCCCAATACACATAGAAATGTGCTTTAATAATCCCTTGGATGGATCCCAGGCCAATCAAGTTGACACAATTAAGGTTAACCATCATGCAAGGTGTGATAGTGAACACCTGTAATCCCAGCACTTAGGAGGCAGAAGCAGGAAGATCACTGTGAGTTCGAGGCAAGCCTGGGATAGATACATAGCAAGTTCAAGGCCAGCCTGAACTGCATAGTGAGACCCCGTCTCAAAGTAAAAAAAAAAATGTTTAACCATCACAACAGATATACCACATTTTGTTTATCTGTCCACCCCTTAAAGGATATTTAAATTAATTATGATTTTTGGTGGTTTTGAACAGAGCTGTTCTAAGGACTTCTGCACAGGTTTTTATGTGAGCACAAGTTTTTGTTTCTCTAGTTTAAATATCTAGGAGTAGGACTGCTGGGTCATATGGTAAGTGTATGTCTTAATTTATACAACCTTGCTAAACCATTTTCCAGAACAGCTGTTCCTTTTATTACCAGCACTTGGTCAGTATTTTTTAATTTTTTTTTTTACCAAGAACATGTATTGGTACATTGTATACATAATGGTCACATTCATCATGGTTATTTTGTACCTGTACGTGATATATCTTGGTTCACCACCCTTCCCCACCCCTCCTTTCTGTTCCCTCCTTCCCTATTTATAGCAGATTTATTTACATTTTCCCATTTTTTCACTTTCTCCTTTCTTTCCTTTTTCCCTTCCTTCTTTTCCCCCTTCTCCCTTTCTAGTTCTCCTCTCTTTTGAATATCTTTCTTTTACGCAGTATCTATTATGCCTCTTTGTCTTTATGTACACTTATGGTTTCTCATATCGGAGAAACAATTTGATGTGTACTCATGCGTGACTGATTTATTTCACTTAAGAGTATGTTCTCAAGGTGCATCCATTTACCCACAAATGACTCTAGTTTACCCTTTTTTCTGGCGGAGTAGTACTCCATTGTGTAGAAAAACCACATCTTCTTTAGCCATTCCTTAATTGTTGGGCGTTTGGGTTTTTTCAAGACTTAGCTATTACAAATTGTGTTGCTATGAACATGGTTGTGCATATATCTCTATGGTATGAGGTTTTCAATTCTTCTGGGAAGATACCAAGCAAGGGAATAGCTGGATCAAATGGAACCTGTAGATTTAGTTTCTTGAGGAGTCTCCATACTGATTTCCATAGTGGTTGGACTAGTCTACATTCCCACCAACAGT
>PVJO010033514.1:0-11997 GCA_004026905.1 Hystrix cristata
TGTGCCTGGGATCGAACTCAGGGCCTTGCACTTGCTAGGCAAGCACTCTAACCACTGAGCTAAATCCCCAGCAAGTCTTTGCTTTCTTATCTCAGCCTCTGTAGTAAGACTTAGGACAAGGGTTGAGGGGTTGGCCTTGTGCTGTTCCTCAGGTTCAGGTGAGAGGAGGAGAGTGGCCCCACAGCCCGAATTATACTATCTGTAGTAACTTGACCTGCCAGGTCAGTATCTCACACTCCCCACTGCGCTTGGTCCTTACTTCAGGGAAATAATACAACAAGTAAGATTAGGTGTGTGTGTGCCCATATGTATATTTAATTTATGTATGTGCTTTTTGTATTTCCCCCTCACATTTAGGAGCTTTTCTAATCTTGTTTCAGTTTCTTTCTTTCAGGTTTTTAACCACTTTAGGCTTCAGCTTTTGTTTTGTTTTTGTCTCTGGCTGATAAGAGAAAAAGAGGAGAGGTTGACAAGGGCAAGTGGCCTGCCTCCAGAAAGTAACATTGTTCTATTAGCTGTAGCACTATAGATCCACTTGCCCCAATTTTAAAATTTCTTCCTTTTCCATTATTTCCGCCTTTTTCTCTGTGACGAAATTTATTTGAAAAAGTAAAACTGAAGAGTGACAGAGAAAGTGGCTCTGCAGATCAAGCTTGGGCTGAGTAAAAGAGGAAGAAGCAAGATAAAATTGTACCCTGGAGGATGCAGGATGGGCTATCATCAGGAAAGCAACAATAGCCTATTTCTCCCTTTTTTAAAAGACGAAATCTTTCATCTCTTTTGATTCCCATCTGACCTTTGTTTTCCCCTTTTACTGGTTTACCTGATACTCTGCATAGTCCCCAGTGGTCTGTCCTTACGCAGCAGCTTCCCTCTCTACAGGGTCCTCTTCACCTTTAATTGTCTGGATCTGTTTATGTTTGAGAAACAGTTTAGTTTTCCATTAAGGATTTTGTAAGAGATCAACATGGATAAGGTAACTTGAACACAGCAAGAGAACCAACCACACAAGTCTTCATCTAGAACAATGCATTTTGTGTGATTCTATCGAGGTAGGAGAGTAGGGTGTGGCAAAAGTTGGCTAGGAAAGTAGGCATGACCTGTTAATTACAAAATCCCAAACAGGTGCGACTTCTCGCGAGAATGGCCTAGACTTGATGTCAGCCTGAGGCACGAAATCTCAATATCACCTCTCAGGACCCAGATGCAGAAATTCTCATGAGTTTCCCCAAGATTTGGACACTATAAATTAAAGGAAGCCAGGAGGAGCTGGTGCTATCATATCATCCTTTATGATACCCCATACCATGTCTCTTAGGCACGGTTTGTATTTTTTTTTCTTCTTCTTTTTACTTCCTTTTTACTTTTTCTTTGTTTCGCCTAAGCTCACTCTGCAGAGCCAGTTTCTCCCAATCTCCATTTTGCCTTTTAAATAAACTTTGTCACCACTTTGGGTGGGTTTCGCTCTATTCTTTGTTCGAGGAGAGAAGAACCTATCTAACTCCAGAAGGAAGGGTGAGCAATCCAGAACCTAGTAATGTTTATTTGGAATATAACCACTCTGTAACACTACGGTCTTTGAGACAGTTAGCCTCACCCTGACCCCATGTGTGGCTTCCAATCCACAGTGCCTCTGGAGAGCATTCCTCCTCTACTCAATGGAATAGGCAGAAATGCACAGAATGGTAGCTCAGTTCACCCCACCCCTTATCACCATCACCCTGCTGAGTGATCAAGCTTAGCACTCAGGGCAAAGCCACACATCTTCCCCTCCAGAGTAGACTTTCCTAAGTATAGCGAGTCAAGAAGGAATGATCCCCCGAGAACGTTTTCCTGGAATCTAGGCAAGCAACACAGCTCAGAGCAGAACTCAGAAAATAAAGAACTCAGGGCTGGGGGTTTAGCTCAGTGGTTAGAGTGTTTGCCTCACAAGCATGAGGCCCTGAGTTCGATTCCCGGTACCAAAAAAAAAAAAAAAAAAGAAAAGAAAAGAAAAGAAAGAACTCAGAACTCAGAAAATACTCACCTTTAAATTCATAATTTAAGATAGGAATCCACAGCAACACCAGGCAAATGCATGAGCAGCCAAATCAAGTTCAGATGTGAACTGGTAGGTAGTGGCATGTTCCCATGCTACGCAGTCTTCTGCTGGTCATTTTTGTGTAAACCAAGAGTAGGTCATGCCATTCTGAGGCCAATCAAACAATTGCTGTTCCAATTATTTTAAAATATGAGTTCTATTATTATTTAGGAGAGATCATTCAGATGAGGTGAGGCCATTAGAAAACAGTTGCCATTGAAAACACAGCTTCTTACTCATAAATTGCAAAAGAGGAAAGCATTCTGTCTTAATCAGGACCATGCGAAGTAATTCCATGGTAGATTAGAGGTAGGGGGGTGAGACAAATATGTGGGTAACAGTCTTTATTGTGTTTTCCATGGGAAGGAATGAGTGAGACAGTGTGCACAGGCTTAAGACAGGTAGGTTTGACTAACTCCATAAAGCACAGGCCTCAGAGTGATTAGGGTGGGAACACAGAGGCCAGAATGTACAGTAGAGTATGCATTCTTCTCCAGCTCACGTGGACAGTGTCCAAGATACACCATACTGCAGGCCATGAAACAGTGCTCAATGAATTTAAAAATACTAAAATCTGAGAGCATCTTGTCTGACCACAGTAGAGTCAAACTAGAAATCAGTAACAGGCGGGAATCCAGAAAATTTACTAAAATATGTAATGTGTACAGGATGCTCTTAAACATCAAAAGGATCAATGGAGAAACCAGAGGAGAAATTGGAAAATTCTTTGAGGTGAAACAATATGTCAAAATGTATAGGATGTAATGAAAGTAGTGTAGAGGGGGAAATTTACAGCTTTATAGCTATACTTTTAAAAAGAGAAAGAAATGAAGTCAACCAACCCTGCTACCTTCAGAAAAAGAGTGAACTAAAAGTCAGCAGAAATGAGGAAATAAAGTTTAATGGTTAGATAAATGAATTAGAGAACAGAAAAATAAGAGAGATCCAATAAAACCAAAAGTATGTACATTTAAAAGATTAAAAAAAAAAAACCTGGCAAACTATTAACTAGACTGACAGATAGCAAAGTCAAATTACTCAAACCAGGAATGAAATTGGGGCTCTATTACTAAGATTACAACAATAAAAGTGGTCATAAGAGAACACTATGAACAACAGTATACCAACAAATTAGATAACCTGAGAACAAATAAACTGTGAAAACAGACTCAAAAATGTAAAGCAAACAAAATGCCAATCACCTGATGAATGCCTAAGCAAAATGTGGTATATCTACATGATGGAATATCTCTCTGTCATAATAATGAATGATGTTCCCGTATATGCTACAACATAGATTAACCATGAAAACATTTTGCTAAGTGGAAGAACGCACTGGCAATAGCCTGATAGTGCACCGTTCCATTTGTGTGAAATGTTAAGAGTCAGCACTCCATAGATATGGAAAGCAAACTAGTGACTGCAGGCTTAGAGGAAGAAGAGGAGTCATTACAGAACTTATATGGGGCCTTTGAGGGAATGACAGAAAGGCTCTGGAATTAGATAGCGTTAATAGTTTCAAAAAATTAAAAGTATCCTAAAAGCCATTAAATCAATTCTTTTAAGTGGTTAATTTTACGTTACCTGAATAAGTTTTCTGAATGAAACAATACTATGTACACATACTTGTGTGTAGCAGAGAGAGAGAAAGAGGGAGAGAGAGAGATAGTTACAGAGAGAGAGAGAGAGAGAGAGAGAGAGAGAGAGAGGTGGGCCAGGGACAAAATATACCACTCAAAGGTACCCCCAGGACTGTCCTCTTCCAGCTAGATCCCAGGCCCTAAATTTCCTCATCTCCCAACAGCCCATCATGTTACGAAGCTGTCAAGGGCTTGCTCCATTGGTAAGGTTGGAGTCTTCATAATCCAATCACATCCCAAAAGCTCCCCCACTAAACATCATTGCATGTGACCAAGTCTTCAGAGATCAGCCTTTGAGGGACGTTTCTGACCCAAACCCTAACCGAGTTCATCTCCAGTGTTCATGTTTTCCCTTCTTCTACAAGCTGTTACAATATTCTATGGGTAGCTTACTGATATCTGCATGCATTATACACATGCAGAAGAAAAGCCAGGACATGTCTTGTGGAGGCCTGGAAAAGCATCAGATCAGTGAAATGAAAAAGGAATCCCTTAGTAGCAGGGCAAGGCACAGGAAAGACATCGGTCGTTACAAATAAAACGCAGTTCAAAGAGCTGTGATGTACAGCCATATTATCTTCCTAAAATAGGTAAGATTAAGCATTATTATCAAACAGGATTCGAAATTGCTTAGAAAAGAACCCGCAAACTGGATTAAACATTTAGTGAATTTATTGCCTTACAACACAACAAACAATCAATGGAAAGTTTCCAACTTGGAAGAACCTTGGAGCTCCAGCCTAATACCTGTGATTTTCTCAGCTTTGTATTGGTTCGCGGTAAGAAGGTCCTCCCGACACCTCCATTCATAGGAATGAAGTGGCTGCAGCTGTTCCAAGGCTTAAATGTAGGAGCCCCATTTTTTAGGGTGGGAAATTCTACGTTTGTGAAAGAAGGCTTCAAATTATGATCATTTAATTTATTCAGTCTAACCTCTCAGATGAAGTAATAGAAATGGCAAATAAACATATGAAAAAATGTTCAACATCACTGGTCATTTGAGAGATGCAAATTAAAACAACACTGAGATTCCATCTCACTCCAGATAGAATGGCCTTTATCAATAAATCAGCCAACAACAAATGCTGGAGGGGCTGTGGAGAAAAAGGAACCCTTCTCCACTGTTGGTGGGAGTGTAGACTGGTGCAACCACTATGGAAATCAGTGCGGGGATTCCTCAGGGAACTAGGACTAGAGGTTCCATTTGACCCAGCTATTCCCCTTCTTGGTATCTTCCCAAAAGAATTAAAAACATCATACCACAGCGATATATGCATACCCATGTTTATAGCAGCACAGTTTGTAATAGCTAAATCTTGGAAACAGCCCAAATGCCCATCAACTGATGAATGAAAGAAGATGTGGGTTTTTTTTTTTAATACAATGGAGTACTACTCTGCCACAAAGAACAATAAGATTGAGATAGTTCTAGGTAAATGGATGCATCTTGAGACCATACTCTTAAGAGAAATACATCGGACACACATGTTTAAATACCACATTTTTTCTCTGGTGTGAAAAACTGAAAGTGTAAATAAGGACTAAAATGTATTATATTGGGAAAGGGAAGAAATTGTTTGAATGGGAAGGGGAATTAGGGGGGAGGGGGAAAGGAACAGAGGGACAAGGAAAAAAAGAATAGAGGGAAAAAAACAGAAACAAAGCTTTTGTGAATAAAGAGGGGAGGAGGGGTTGAAGGGAGGAGAAGGGAATGGGAAAAAAAGCAGCAGCAAGATGTACTATGTACAGGTACAAATTCCCTATGACAAATATTATCATTATGTATATCTAAAAGTACCATTGAAATAAAATTAAAAAAAATCAATTCATTCTAGCTTCAGGAAAGCACTATATAAGTATTTTAGCCATATGTCAATTACTTGACTCAATTGTGGTGGCAGCACACTCCTGATGTCTGAATTGAACTGCCTCCTTGTTATCACATAAGGCCTTTGTGGAGGATTCAGCAAAAAGACTGAGTGCAAGCAACGGACGGATGTCTAGTAGAAAGCCCTTAGGGTTGGTCTATCACTAATGCAAAGGGGAATATCACTTAGCCACAAAATTCTCATAACTGAGGGAAATTATGAGCAAAGAATGTCTTCCCATTCATTATTGATCCTTATCCTAACAATGATTTGGGGTCACCATAATCATTAATTGTGTTGGATCTTGTGTTCCAACACAAATCTAACACACATTGCAGGAGTGGATTATTCATGTTCACTCCTCAGACACGAATAAGGACTTGAGGGAGAGACATTATAATGCTAGCCAAGATCCATGGTGGGAAATACCTCCCAGCTGTGCATGCACAGGGAACAGACATTGTTAGAAAGAGAAATAAAATGAAAGAGGGTGCACATGAGCGAGTTCTTCAGAATCTGGTCCCAACTTAACTAAGCAGACTCATTTTCTTTTCTTTTTTGTGCTGGGGCTCCAACTTAGGGCCTTGTGCTTGCAAGGTTAGCACTCTAACCACTGAGCTAAATCCCCAGCCCCTGACTCACTTTCTTGACCTCCTCTACTATTCATATATATTTTTAACACTTCTCATCTACCTCCTTCTATTCATTGGACATAGAGTACTTTGACATGTATCCAAGCACATTTTGTGTAACATGTTTAGTGATTGTGTTCATCAATTCTCCTCCTTGTCAGAGTCGATGGTGTTTTTGTCTGTCTATCCATCACACTGTCTCTTTTCTAGGTAATGAACATTGATTGAAAAGAAGAGTAAGCTATGTTTAAGCTGATTAGAGGGAAAATAGAAAGCATAAGAAGCGAGCTGTCTGGTCATGTAGACTGTGATAGACCGAGAATGTTTCCACCTGCAGGTTCCACGACTCCTGAGATGCAGATGCTTGGGGAAAGCGTCTAATCCAGAGCAAAACAGAAGCTCAAGGAGAGCCAGAGGGCCAAAATAAAATCAGGAGGAGAAAAGGCAAATGACGATGCAATCACAAACGTCTTCAAACTAAGGAAGTATAGTTGGAATCACGACTTCATTGCAGAGATGGTCAGAATTTCAGCAGGATGTCACCATCAACTGAGTATCAGAAAACTCATGTTTATCTTCACAGTCCTCCATGCACATAGTCTCTATAGCCAACAGGTCAGTTTCTGTGAAAGAGAAAAGCAGAAATACAACTAGGATATAAGGTCCAAATCCAAATAAGAGTGCACCAGGGTCTGGGGATTTAGCTCGGGGGTTAGAGTGCTTGCCTCCCAAGCACAAGGCCCTGAGTTCGATCCCCAGCATCCCCCCCAAAAAAAAGAGTGAACCAAAAATATACTGAATGAAACAGTATTTCTTCTATAGCAAATATCATCCCTGCACTTGAAGTCCTGGCATGGACTCCTAAGTCACATCTAGCAAGTTTCCATCTCCTGAGGGTCTTCACTGCAGGGCAAATATATACTTGGTTGTAAACTTCAAGTTCTGCATGTTGGAGCACAAATTCTCTCAAGCAAATAGGTACAAATAACCTTCTGAAAACCTGCCGGTTTCTAGGCTCAGTGGTAAGCACAAGGGCAGAGTGGCGAGTGGCATCAAGTCTTCTCTTAAGCACAAGGTATTTGGGAATGACAGGCAACTGCAATGCACCGTGAAAGATGTCATGGGATGGACATGACAGGGAAACCCTGAGAACACATAAAGGATCAGGATGAGAAGGCACAAGGGAGGGGGAGGGTCAGAGAACATTTCCAGGCTTTCGCTGCAGAAACAGAAGTTTGATCAGCATCCCACATTAGAACGGGGGCTTCCAAGATGGAGTGTGGAAAATGGCATATTTAGAGCCTTTTGTCCCAAACATTAGGAAGGGTGCAGCTCGGGAGACTGAAGGAGGGATCAGTACAAAAGTAGGAAACAGCCCAGTCCACTCAACAGCCCCTTAATTTTAGAATTCTGTAGTCAAGGTAACCCCATCACAGGCTTGTAACTTCACACCTGGACCTCAGCTGACTCTTCATATGGACACCATGTCATCAAGGAAGGTGGTTTGAGCACTGAAGAAGGGACTTCCCTCAGCTCTCACGAGATCATCGAACTCACTTACTTTTAGGTAGCACGGAGTAGGTTGTATGGGTCATACAAAATCCAGTGTCATTTGTAAGGCATGTCTCCATCTCATGAACACAGGTCTGATTTGTGTAGGCACGACATTTTCTACACAGGAGATCTGAGGAGGCTGGAAGAAAGAGTGTTTTGAGAGAAAGATCACCGTCACATCACGAAGAAAACAGAGCTAATCCAACCTCCACGAGAGCTTGGCTAAACCAAGATTTTGCCTTTAAAAATGGAATATGTCGTAACACCACAGAAGATCGTATATTTCAGTACACACACTGAGCAAGAGGAAGTAGAGAGATGATATAATTCTCTCCCTAAAGTAGACAGCTGACCAGCATATCGCAGTAATTGTGTGTAGGAATGAGGAGCTCAGAGCATTTCCCGGGTTATCAGAGCCGCGGCTGTATGTCCAGGGTTACGATCGGGTTGAACAATCCTTGGGCCCATCAGGAGACCCTTGAATCCTCGTCCATAGATAAACAATAGTTGAGAGAGTGCAGGAAGCACAGAAGTCTTACCAGGCCCCCAGTGGAGGGCAGGATGAGAGAAGAATCTAGGAAATTAAGAATATGGAAGAAGTCAGAAGGTCAAGACGAAACCTCGCTACAGGTAAAAGTGGGCTTATTGCTCAAAGTCCAGTTAGAGTTCATAGAACCAAAGGGAAAGGAGAAAAACAGGCTCCTCTTAAATATATGCCACCACCCAAGCAATTACCGATTTCTAGGCAGAGGAGAAAGAGACTCAGCTTCAGTACTTTTTCCATTTTGTCTGGGCTGGTTCCAGTTGTTAGAGACTAGGGAGCAGTTAAAAAGAATGATGGTGGAATATTGACTGCTAAGGTCTGTCCCAGGCATTTTATAATGCACTGAGACAAGAATGTTGGCCATTAGATATAAGAGAGGCCAGAAGCAGATCTCAATCTAAGGCCTTCTAAAAGTGGCAATACTCCAGATCCCTCTTCCATGACCCACTTTGTTCCTACCACCCCATGACTTACTTGCTCCAGGTAGATCAATTATAGATGACTCAGAGGGTAATCTCATCATCTGAAATATTTATATGAGCACATAAAGTGCCTATTCCATTATTCCACACTGCATGTGGCCTCAGAAGAGACACGTAAGTCATTCCTCTTCTCAATCAGAACAAAATGATCCCAAAGAAAATAATGAGAGATGGCCCATAGTTAAGCTATCCATATCAGGGACTCCTGCCTGCATAGATAGAACCACATAATATAGTGTGGATGAGCAGGGCCTTGAAGATGTTCAAGTTTAAAGAATGGAAGACAGCAGTCTGGTCAGAGTACGATTTCACTGAAGACCTAACAGGGGTGGAGTCCATGGAATCAATTGTTTTCTGATTTGTGCTCCTTGCTGTTTGAAACCGTGATACTCTGTGATGAGATTTTTTTGCTACTTGTGATCAGGGCTATCTGGAAAGGGATTTTCTCAGATCTAGCCACTCTCAGATCCACTCTCGAAGACTTAAGGACCTATCTCTAGCCTATCCTTAGTAACTGCTAGAGGAATGTGGATTTATGTTGACCAACAGTGTGGGCCAGGAATGGAGTTGGAGACTTCATACATTATCACTGCCCTAGTGTCTCTGGGATCAAAAACAGCCTCTGGTTTCTCCTGCATTCTGTTCCCTACTTCTGTCAAAGCTTGAGTACTTGCCCTGCTTCCCAGATGTAATTGCAAATCTGTGCTAATCACCCACCTGAGAAAAACTACCTAGCATAACACATATCCCAGAGACCCCCAGGACACTCCATTTCCCTTCCTGATAAGCCAGTCTGGAAGATCAGTACTTTTCCAGCTCTGGGCACTGCATGCAGTAGTAGAACTGTGAGCTAATTTCACAACTGAATCTTGGTCATTGCCCTTCGTAAGGTATAAAGATTCCAGTGTCATCAGCTTATCCCCTTATAGCTTACAGAAACACTCTAAGGAAAATACACTATTAGGACTTGAAGTCAGCATTTTTTTTTTTTTTGCCATAGCGCACACTGTACAATCAGGTTGCTTGATTGTACTTGGTAAGAAGCAGTAGTGCTGTTACGGCATTAGGTAGCCCCCAACTCTACCATCAGAGCCGCTTGATTTTTTACCAGTGTCCAAGTGATGAGTTAACTGAGCATGGAGGCTGGAAAACATCTTTGGCCAATCTTCCTATTTGGTTTTATGGTGCCTCTTGTGCGGTGGACGCCTTTAGGTTTGCACAAAATCGTGAGGCAGGAGATGCACGACATAAGCTCTCCTCTGTATCCACCCACTTGCCTCTTTTCCGGATCTCACCTTCCTTGATCTGTCCATCTCATTTCTGCTGATCCCTCGATGGCCCGTGTAACTCCTACATTTCCCGTTGCACACTCCTTGACCATACTCCACAGCGTTTTTCTTCCTACACAAAGTATTCCAGTTTCCCATGGTGGACATAAACTTTTACAGTCTACCCAACTGAAGACAAGTGAAAATTCTATTTAAATCATGAATATTGTTTCTTAGATTATGAGGAGGGAGCCCAAGACCAAATTACAGCTGTATTTTGCATTAAATGTTCATTTTGTGTTGCATTTTATATTCAAGAAAAGAGTCACAAATAGAAGACCCAAATAAATAAAACTGGAGGTTCAAAAGGACATTTGGCAAACAATACACAGAAATACAAAAGATAATTATAAATTTAATAGGATAAACTACATGCAAACAAATTGAAAGATATGAGGAAATTTCTGGACACATATAATTCACCAAAATTGAACCATAAGGACATTAAAAAAACAGAGCAGTGACAAGATTGAATCAGTGATTAAGAGTTTGCAACAAAGAGATATTGAGGACTATACAGATTGACTACCAAATTTTACAAAACTTTTGAAGAACTGGGGCTGATTCTTCTCAAAGTTTTCCATAGAAGTGGAAAGCAGAAAACACTCCACAAATCATTCTGAGGTTAAAATGACCCTGTTACCAAAACTAGACAAGGACAAAACAACAACAAAAAGACACTATGGACAGTTATCCTTGATGAATACGGGTGTCAAACTTCTAGAGAGCATATTAGCAAATTGAATTCAATAGCATATCAAAAGATCATTCACCCTCAACAACTTGGTTTCATCTAAGGGATAAAACGATGTTCCAATACAGGGAATTCAATAAACATAATACATCACATCAACTGAATAGTAGAGAAAAATTGTAAGATCATCAAGTACATGAAGAAAAAGCATTTGATAAAATTCCACATCTCATTATGATAAGACCCTGAACAAATTAGATATAGAAGACTGTACTTCAAAACAAAAGGCTATTAATAACAGAACTACAGCTAACGATGTCTGAAATGGGAGAGGATGATGTCGTAGTCTTTGAGATCAGAAGTATAACAAGGGTACACACTCACACTGTTGCTACTCAGTATAGTACTGGAAATTTCAGCATAAGCAATGAAAAAAGAAAGAGAAAGAAATAAAGGCATAGAAATAGAAAGGGAGAAATAAAATCATCCCTGTTCATAATGATATTCTTTTTAAATGGGAAAAACTAAAGCATCCACCAAAACCTATTATACCTAACTGAAAGAAATTCAGAAGAGTAGCAGGACACAGAGTCAACATACTAAATGAGTACTCTTTTCTATGCACCAATAATGAATTAATAGAAAAACAATTCATGAAAGCAATCTCATTATCAATATCCTCAAAAAATAGGAATGAAGTTAACAACAAAATGAAAATCCTCTACCATGAATATTAGAAAATGCTAATGAAAAAAATTAAGAAGACAATAGAAAAGTATATTGACTTACCATATTTCTGAATTGGAAGGGTTAATATTGTTAAGATGTGTGTATACACAAAATGATCTTCATTTTCAGTGCAATCTTCAGGAAAATACCAAAGTCATTCTTCACAGAATTATTTTTAAAAACCTGACATTTATATGGAAGTGCAAAAGACCTCAAATAGGAAATGCAATAGTAAGTAAAAAGAACAAAGCTGGAGGTATCACGCTATCTGATTTTAAGACATAGTACAGAGCCATAGTAACGAAACCTGCATGGAATCAGTAATACAAAAAAAGACATAGAGACCAATGGAACAGAAATGATACTGCAGCAACAAGCCATATGCTGTATCTATCGCCAATGGGTTCTTGACGAAGGGGCCACAAACATATGCTGAAACAAGGGCA
>PVJO010033515.1:0-11971 GCA_004026905.1 Hystrix cristata
CTGTTTCATCAGATGAAGAAATAAAAATGGCAAATAAATATATGAAGAAATGTTCAACATCACTAGTCATTCGAGAAATGCAAATCAAAACAACATTAAGATTCCACCTCACTCCAGAAAGAACTGCGTATATGGAAAAATCAACCAATAACAAATGCTGGCGGGGCTGTGGGGAAAAAGGAACACTCCTCCACTGTTGCTGGGAATGTAGACTGGTCCAGCCACTGTGGAAATCAATATGGAGATTCCTCCAAAAACTACAACTGGAGGTTCCATTTGACCCAGCTATTCCCCTACTGGGGATCTTCCCAGAAGAATTAAAATCGTCATACCACAAGGACGTATGCACCACCATGTTCATAGCAACACAATTTGTAATGGCTAAGTCTTGGAAACAACCTAAATGCCCAACAACCAACGAATGGCTAAAGAAAATGTGGTTTTTCTACACGATGGAGTACTACAGTGCCATAAAAAAGGATAAACTAGAGTCATTCATATATAAATGGATGTTTCTTGAGAACATACTCTTAAGTGAAATAAATCGGACACTCATGAGCACACATCGAATTGTTTCTCTGATATAAGAGACCATAACTGCAAATAAAGACAAAGAGGTGTAATAGATATTATATAAAAGGAGGATGGTGTGCAGAGGAGAGGAGTACTAGAAAGAAAGAAGGGGAAAAGCAGAAAGGCAACAGGGGAAAGAGAGGGGAAAGGGAAAATATGGAAAATGATGAATGAACCTGATATAAATAGGGAGGGAGGGAGGAGATGGGAGGGGCGGGGGAGAAGGGGAGAACCAAGATGCACCATGTATAGGTACAGAATAAATGTAACGAAGGTGACCAATGTATATAGAATGTACCAATACATGCTCTTGGTTTAAAATAAATAAATAAAAAAAAAGAAATCAGCTAATTACAAATGCTGGAGGGGCTGTGCTGAAAAAGGAACCCTTCTCCACTGTTAATGGGAATGTAGACTGGTGCAACCACTGTGGAAATCGGTGTGGAGATTCCTCAGAAAACTAGGACTAGAGCTTCCATTTGACCCAGGTATTCCCCTTCTTAGTATCTTCCCAAAATAATTAAAAGCATCACATCACAGCAATATATGCACAGTCATGCTTGTAGCAGCCACAGTTTGTAATAGCTAAATCTTGGAAACAGCCCAAATGCCCATCAAGTAATGAATGGATAAAGAAGATGGTTTTTATTTTGTTTGTTTGTCTGTTTTTTGTATACAATGGACTACTACTTTGCCATAAAGAATGATAAGCTTCAGGGAATTCATATAGCATATTCAACTACTTATAAAAAATCTATGCACATGTAAACCAGTAACATGAAAGTTTGAAAGTCATAATGCTTGGACGTTCTCATAATTAATGCATTTTGTCATATCCTGAACCACATTGCATGTATAAATTTGTACGATGTTTAACCTTGAGGGACAGAAACTCACAAAATAATTGAAAAATATTACCATCAATTTTCTCTTATTAAAGTAGCCAGTACATGGCTTACAGCAAGTCGATGTATTATTAATGATATTACTTAGCTCATGTATATCAGGCATTTTAATTACTCCCACATTTTGTAAGAATAGGCTTTTCTTCATATCAATCCAATAGCCTTAAATAGTGTTCTAGACAGCTGGTATCCTGTAGACTGACTTAAAAGTAAATATGTGAGAGCTGCCAATCAAATGAACAAGTAGAAATTGTAAAATTTTACTGTTAGGAATAACTAGAAAGTTGAAAGCAAGCATTCTTCTCTACACTGCCATCATGTTTTAGAAGTTACTTTCTATATTCTTAAGGTCATCAATATAAAACTGAGAATTTATTCAAGTGTATAACATAATTTATAGTTAAAATGCACATTGTTTAACTGTCTAAGGTAACTTTCACAAAGTACAGAAGCTGAGAGCATTTTGGTGAATATTCTAAGTAGAAACTCACTGTTCTTGAGAGATTTCCCCATTGCAGTTAAGAGAAAGTGAGATCAAGAAGTATGTATGTAGGAGGGCAAGACCAGAGTCAAAGAGTGAGGACAAGGAAGAAGTTGACTAGCAGTCCAATCATGATCAATAGTGATAGTTACTGGTGTTATGTAGTTGTTTATACAATATTTTCATTCATGTCAATGTTAGGAGGTCTCTCCTCTTTTTTATTACATAAAATTTTCCCCAAAATTGTTTTCTTTTCATTAATTATTACATCTCAGATAATCTCTCAGTTGTTTAAACAAAAAAATATTTGGCAATAAGCCAGAGGGCCAAATTCATCTGTACTCTAAAAATTAGAATAGCCAATCAGCTTCGAGTTATGTTCAAGTAAAGACATACATAGAGCATGTAAGCGATGTTTCGAGTCCATTTTCAAAAAAGACATTCGAAGATACTCAAATGTCTTACATAATGATGTAAAAACTTTCAATGTGTACATACCACAGTATTTTATTGATTTTAGTAAATAATGCTTCACTTCTGTAAGCCATAAAATGACTTAAATTAGAGACTAGTAGGAAAGATAATAGATATAATAATGTGACTATTGGAAGAAAATGTACAAATAAAAGGATTACAATTTTCTATGAACAGTAAAATCTTGGGTGCCCTGTATGTTTTTCTACACTTGTTCTGCATGATCATCAAACATTTCTAATAAGCTTTAACTTGATAATCAAGTGATGTAACACAAATATTACATGATGCCGAATGTCACGGGATCATGAATGAGACAATGGTTGCTCTCTCACTACAGTATTGTCAACAAACTTCTCCCAACAGCAAGAACTTATGGATGAGAGTGCATCTGCAGAAGAAGAGGAGAAAAAGGCAGAGGAATTCTTCACTTCAAATGAGATTAGTGAGATATGGAAAATGTGGGCAGCAGTGCAAAATTTGTAGGAAAGCACCACCCAAATAAGGCTGCAACCATGGGAATGATATGTCCCTTTAATGAAAATGCGGTGTCACATTTCTATGAAATACTAATAGCGAAAGCAAAAACAAGAGTCAGTTGTAAGTTTCTTCTTCAATTTCATGAAAAGAATCACTTTGAGCAAATAGATAACAGTGATTTACTTAGTGGTAGTGAAAGCCATCCCACACAATCAATACCCTGACTTTTGTGTCTTTCACACCAACTGTGAGTATTTTTAAAGGTAATTGCTGGTTAATTTGTTGTTTATATTTTGTAACATATTACAGTATTGTAATCATTCTATATGAATATTTCTGCATCATGGAATGAATTATCTGAGTTTCCATTAATTCTCAAGGGGAAATTCACTTTGATACATAAGTGCTTTGGGTTACAATCACGTCTCTGGAATGAGTCTTGTTTGTGAATAAGGTTTTACCATATATGGTTTTGACACAGTGTCACTGACACATTTGGCTACTCCACATATTTTTTTCCTTTTGAAGGATGGAAGAATGCTATAGTTTTGACCTTGACTATCCCCCAAGAGTCTGAGTACTCATAGCTTGGCGCCAAGCATTATAAAACAGGGGCCATTGCTTGGTCCCAAGCTCCAAGTATTCACAGCTTGGTCATTCATAGTGATCATGGCACTATGAGGAGGTTGTAGAACTTTCAGTAGATGGGCTCAAGTGGAAGGAAGTTGTCATTGAGTGTGCCTAATTCAGGGAACATTGCCAACATAGCTCTTCTGCCACTTTCTTTTTCTCAGCCATAATATAAGGGGGTTCCTTTGCCACCCACACCCACCCCCACCTCTATGTACATATTGTCTCACCAGAGGAACAACAACAGTGGGCCCAAATAACTGTGTAAATCTCCAATGCTGTTTTCGAAAATAAGACTTTCCAACTCAGAATTTGATTATCTCAGGTATTTTGTTATAACCATGCCAACCTGACTAACATGAGAGAGAATAAATTGAGCAATAAGAGACCATTATTTTGTTACAGTTAATATATTTTTTTAAATTGGCACGAATTAGGTATATGAATAATAATGAACAATTCCAAGCAATCCCTGGTGAAGTGATTCAATCAAGACATTGACCAGTTATCCAATAGGCAAAGGCCTGGGGACTATCCCACAAGAGTCTCTGTGGGGCACAGCATGCTGACAAAAAGTCTCCCACAGCCAGTTCTGCACAGTCTGATCTGCAAAACCTCTGAGATTCAACCATTCAAAACTTAGGCAAAATGCACTTCTTTGCCTCTTTGAGTGAAAATGTGCCATGTCACAAGTGTTTTGTACAAGAACACAAAGCACAGTAAATCAAGAGAAAAATTGGGTTAACTCCATACACAGTGGGATTTCACAATTCAGTGGCTATACTATTAAGCATTGAATTATACACTTCAAAATCATAAATGTATTATATGTGCAGACTGTCAAATTTGTTTTAAAATACCCTTAAAACACAGCAATGAAGAAATACTGATTCTACCATGTTATCTTTTGACCCCTAGTTCTGCATAAATGAGGTTGCAGGTACAGACCCTTATTCTTGAAACCACTATAAAATGTAATATGCCAAACAGGTGACCTACAACACCCAGGCAATCCTCGGTGGAAGTAACAGGTATAAAACTAAAAGAAAAAACAGACTTTTGTAACCCTGAGGCCATACAGGCTCTGTTTGTTCATTGGCAATCCACATGAACAGAAAGTTCATGGTATTAATTTACTTTGAACCGTAGGAGTTTTGCTTTAACTTCTGATTGATTTATTGTCGGATGTAAGCACACAAGACTAGAGGATGAACACCAACTGCAGAAGAAACTTTACAGTCATCAAGAGTGGAGTGGATTTCAGCTCTACTGACAAAATCCACATGTTAACTTTACTTCTGGAGTTGCAGGAAAGTGCTGGTGTGGCTCACAGGATGCAGCCCCTGGACCAGGAAGACAATCACAGATGCGCTTGCCCAGAGAAGCCATGAGCTGACTGTCCCAACATAAGCAGCTTTCATTCGTGTTGAACCCCATAAATCACCCAGTATGCAATTTGAGGTTTACTCTACCTTTGAGGAAAGGTGATTTTGAGTATGTCTGCATAAAACGAATCAATTATTGTCCCTATGATTTTCCAAAGGGAACATACTATGGACTGATGCATAAAAACTTTGAGCAATTTCTTATTTTTTGTCTACTTCTTTTTAATTGTTACATGTTAGATTCACATAATGATAGCATTTATCATAGCGAGTTTGTAACTATACATGACATATCTTGCTTTTTTTCTTTTTTTCCCATTTGCCTCCCCTCCTTGCAATCCCTTCTTGTTTATGAAAGATTGGTTTCTATTTTTTCCTTCCTCTCTCTCTTTCATCATTCTCTTCTTTCTCCATCTCCCCCCCTTTGTTCTGCTTCCCATTTTAACACTTTCTTCTCATTTCTAAATATCTATTATATATTTTGGTCCTTATGTGCACTTTCATTTTCTCACAGCAGAAAAACAACGTCATATTTAAACGTGTGTCTGATTTATCTCACTTAAGCATATGGTCTCAGGGTAAATCTATTTATCTGGAAATGTCTCAAACTTAGTCTTTTTGGCAGAGTAGTACTCCATTGTATCAAAACAAACAAACAAACAAACAAAAAACCCACATCTTTTTTATCCACTCTTTGGTTGATGGGCATTTGAGCTGTTTCCCAGATTTACCAGGTCCAAACTGTGCTGTTGTATACATGGGTGTGCATATATCACTATGGTATGATGTTTTTAATTCCTTGGAGAAGACTTCAAGAAGGGAAATACCTGGGTCAAATGGAACTTCTAGTTGTAGTTGTTTGAAGAGTCTCCGCACTGATTTCTGCAGTAGTTGCACCAGTGTACATTCCCCGCAAGAGCAGAGAAGGGTACATTTTCCCTGCCAGCATTTGTTATTGGCTGATTTCTTGATAATAGCTATTCTTTCTGGAGTGAAATGGAATCTCGATGTTGTTCTAATTTGCATTCCTCAAATGAAAAGTGATGTTGAACATTTTTTCATATACTTATTAGTCATTACTATTTCTTCATCTGAGACGTGTCTTTTCATTTCAGGTGCCTAATTTTGAATTGAGTCTTTAAATTTGATAGCCAAGACCAGGGCACTGGAGGCTCAAGAAACACATGACTCAATGGATTGGCAGGGTTTTCTTTCCCAAGTATAAGATACTCGTACCTCTTTAAGGTACTGTCTTTCTTCTGTTTTTGTTGATAATTTTAGAAAAGTTTAAAGGAGTCCTAGTTGGTATGAATAAAAAGCCTACACAGGGAATACCTGTGCCAATGGCTCTGAGCCTCTCCCAGGTCCATTGCCTGGAGCCTTTGTTCATGTGCTTTATGACAAAAAGTGCTTTCTGGTTTTGCTCTAGAATAAATACTATTGTTCAGTCCTCCTTGACTCTTTTCCTGAAATTGTTTCTGGGTTGAAAGAAGAACCCAACAACTGGACAGTAACAGACAGAAGGAAGGAGAGAGTGACAAGGATAAACTCTTCCAGTTCACCCCTCCAGTAACATACCTCTAACCAGGCCCCAACTCCTGACAGCAAATTCAGCTATTGACCTCATCAATGGATGACTCCATGGATGAGTACATCACCCTTTATTCCAATTACCTTCAGCACATATGAGAATTTGAGAAGGACATTTTAGACTAAATGATAACATTGCACTATTAGACTCCAAAAGACTCTTACACATCTCATTACTCAAAATGCCTTTATGCCATACTTAGAAACCTCCGCGTTATTAATAGTTTTGGCATTGTTGTAAATTCCAAATCCACACTCTCCTCTGACATTCAAAACAAACTCAGGTATGAGTTTCTGTAAAAATCAAAAAGAAAGTTAAATATGTCCAACACAGAATGGCACAGGGTAAGCATTTCCATTCCAAAGTGGCAGAATAGGGGGAAAGAAAAGAATTGAACCAAAACTCCACAAAAAAGACACTAAATCCTGTACTTCTTTTCTAACACCTGAAGATAATTGTGGGGAGTTAAAAGTTCCGAATTTCTTGAGCTGCCCCACACTTATGGCATTGCCATTTGCAGCCCATATGGCCTCTCGCCTGTAGTGACTCTGCTCACTATCTACCTGTTTTCTTGGCCGATGATCCATGTTACTGGTATTTCACACTTCCAAGACCACCACTACATTTTAGACTTTATTCTCACAGATCAGTGCACTGCTCACTCCCTGGAACATTGCCTGCCTTCCTAGACCTTCTCCTGAAATTTGGTTTGAAGCCTCCATGACTCATAAATCTTCAATTTTCATGCCTGTGAAACCAGCAGCATGTGGATGATACCAGAATTTGCCACCAACTTCACCACAGGGCATGCTCCTTTGTACCATGGCTGCAATGAACTACCAGTGTTTGATGGCTGAGGATGGTAAAACAAATCCCAGGGAATCACTTCTCTAGGAGGTCCTTCTTGAGCAAGTTGCCCCGGGGCTTTCTTCTCCAAGCAAAGTTTTGCAAAGTCATTTATATTTACTGTCTTACACCCTTCAGCGGGTGAATGACAGGTTCCTGCCAATTCCTTAGGTTCTCACAAGCCATTCTGCTTGTTGTTTTAATATAAATTACTTGGCTTCTTCTGAATACCAATCTTTTCAGCAACCACGCTTTTCTTTGCCCTATCTTTGCAGGCACTTCTTTTCTGTGGAAACACAAAGCTTTTCAAATCACACAGCTCTGCTGTTTGCTCCTGATTCTCAGTACAAATCTGACTAAAAGCAGCCAGCAGTGTGCTTGCCACAGCCGGAGTTTCAGGATTCCTTGAAGATTTTCTGCCACGATCATTGGTCCACCACTCTTAATCTCAGTCAACCACAAATATTCAGGGTATAAGGAGCATGAAGACAGTTTTTCTGCTGGCCCTTAACACAAAGAGCTTCTGGTCTAATTGCCAATAGAGTCCTTCTTCACAACAGAAAATTCCTGATCCCAGCTATTGTTAACTGTATTTTTGTCAGCATTCTGGTCTTCTGAGCTCTGACCAGAATCTTCCACCAAACTCGTGCACAGCATTCTAGAGCTTTCCAAGCTAACATGCTCAACTCTTTTCAAAGTCCAACTGCCAAACAGTGCCAGAAGTATCTGACGCACATGGTCAAATATAATGATAGCGATGACTTCACTCGTGCTACCAATATCTGTCTTGGTCACTTGACTGTTACTCAGACAAAATAGACACACCACAATTTAAGGGAAGAGAGATTTACTGTGGCTCACATTTTCAGTCCTTAGACAACTGGCTCCAAGGCAGATACAGCATGGAAGAGGTGCACGGAAGAGGGAAATGCACTTAACCTTCGCAAGACAAGAAGTAGAGAGAAAAGGGAGGAGAGGAGCTCACTTTCCTGATTCAGAAATTAAAATATTTATCTGTCTTACAATGAAGATTCTTTTACAACTAAGGAAACAGTCACTGTATTCCACACACAAAACTGTTAAGGTTTTTCATTCTCCTACAGTCAGCAATAAGTATATAAAAAAAAAATCAGGTTTAAGGGCTAAAAGCTTTCTGAAGTATAGATATACAACTTAATATCATATATTTTTAAAGGATGTGTGCTTACATTAAAGGAAATGCATCTAAATTTAAGTGAGCACAGATCTTTGTTTCAAACATTTTTGAAAATTTCTACTTGTCATAATATTCCTTTTGTGGTCACCCCCCCCAGGGCAAACCTACAACCCGGCCATAGCTTCTAATGGCACATTGAGCTGCTGAATTCACCAGTGTGTAAATCCACTGATGAGCAGAGCACCTCCAAGTTTCAGTTGTCTTTTACAGAGAAAAAAAAAAAGTGGAGATTTTAGATATGAACTCTCACAGCCTTGTTTAGAAGGCTTCACTTGAGAACAAGTCCATTGGCAGTTGGAGCACAGGCCTTGTGTGTTATGCTCTAGCGAAAAAATTGGCTACATCTCACCCATGTCCTGATACTTTCAGAAAAAGGAGATTAAAGTTAGTGGACAAATTGATCTGGCTAAGGAAATTTCTAAGCTTCTCAAAATTCAGGCCAAATTTATACTGAGAATCAGTAGCACAAAGCACAGATGAAAGAAATGAAAAGCTTAAAAATTTTGTCTGAAAGAAACTACATGTGAAGATGGGGCTAAATTATGCATGGTGACTGAAAAGATTGCTGTCAGTATAAAGAAACTAAATACTCTGTATAGGCCAAGATGAAACCTGCCTTGAGGGCTTCTCAGAAATTAGCGAGACCAACTAGTTTTGAGAAGAGAGTACCTGGAACGCATGCTTGAGAAGGACCTCGTAAATAATTTTACCTGGAATTGCAGATGAAATAGACTTTTTAAAAAAAGGCTTTTAATATAATTTTGTAATACAGATTAATTTCATTCATGTTTGAGAATTGGCTCATGAAAATATTTCACCTTTATTACTAATTCTCTGCACACTAATAAAAATGTAATAAAAAACAGCTGATTTGTACATGCAAGGTCATTTGTCACTAAGTGAAAGTTCTAATAGAAGAAAAAGAATAAACAAACTTTTGCAACCCTCGCTTTTGTTTGTTCACTTGCAATCCATAGAAACAGACCGTTCGTATTATGTGGTTCCTATAAAGTAGAGGTTATACTTCAACTTCTCTATTGATTTATCTTTGGATGCAAATATGAGAAATTGGAGAGCACTAAATATGAAAGCAGCACTCCAGTGCATCATGGTACCTGCAAAGCACTTTTAAGTTCCTCTACTGACACAAGCGTGCCACTTTAGGGACGTTGTGGAAAATCACCGCCGTAGCTCGGGAAATACAGATACCAGATAAATATGTGCAAGGAGGTCAAGCGATGACTGTCCTGACACTGTCAGCTTCCGTTCTTGTCAGCTCCAGAAAGTCATCTAACGTGAGGTTTATTATACATCTTTATTATGTATTTTCTCACAAAATGGATCAATCTCTACAGATAGGATTTTCAAAAGAAACATTTTGGCATATTATTTGCTAATGCCAACAATCTCTGTGGAATGATGTGAAAACATTGAAAAGGTCCTCAGAGATGCAGTTGGAACAAAATCTTATGACAAAACTATTAGCATAGAGACTGTCAAGGCTTGATAGTCTTCTTAGGATGCCATTTGTCCCTCTGGGGAGCTGTCGACTCACATCCTTAGACTAACCTTAGTGTACAGTCTCTGCTGCGCTCTCTGCTGCACACATGAGAACACAGGGGAAGCGTTCCAGTCCCTCCTTCCCATGTGCCTGTTGTTCTGTGAAAATTATATAACCATATAATACCCTTGCAGAGGGTTAAAGATATACATGTAGTATAATTTGAAATTTATTCCAAATATATAATGAGAATAAGTGGAATCACTTTTGTAGCAAAATTCTAAGAAAATGTGTTTGTATTGGTATTGTGATCTCCCATCTTTTTGCTTTGAAGATGCTCTTCTACATCCATAAAATGAGGCCAGTTTGATGTTTTGTAATTGAATTGATGAAAACACAAATGATCAAATGATCTCATAAATATATGAAAAGTTTTATATTATAAAGCTGGCTAGATCCCCATAGCTACATTTTTTCAGAGCATTCCAGCAAGTAGTAACCTCAAATTTAACAACTAAGAATTTTTCTCAGCACTTACATATGCACCTTATTATAATTGGTTTCACTTTTAAGAATAACAATGATAGCACTCCCCAAATGACTTGTTGACCATAGACATATACCTGAAGGACTTGTAAATGTGTCAGAGCACAACTCTGCATATAATACTGAAAAAATCATTTTTCCTTATGTACTTCAGTTTCCCCATTTAGAAATTAATATATTTACCATGAAGAGTCTTTCACAATACGGAAATTCTCTATTCCTCCACACAGAAATCTTTAAATTAAGGATTTCCTTGTTCTAAATTCAACAATAAATATATAAAAACCTTCAGATTTCAGGGCTAAAATCATGGTGAAGTATGGATGTACAATTTAATAACATTTTTAAAATTGTGCTTTCATATTGAGAAACATCTTGTTTTAATAAGATTTGAAAATTTTCTGATTGTTTTATATACATTATTAATACTGTTAATGTTAGTAGGAATTGAGTGCAAATATAATCACACTAAGAATGTATTTATAATATCAAGAAATTCTTAGTGCACTCAAAGAATCAAGGATCACAGGAATTTATTAAACTGTGAGTACTCCACAGACGGTCATTGTTCCAGATACGGTAGCATTAATTCTTGTGAATCTCAAAAGTTGTAAACTTTATGTGTTACTATTATATATTTAGAAACAAAACAAATGCAGGCTTATTTCTATAGTGGCTAAATCAATAATTATTTGTATTTATGAACACACTGATGGAATATTATGCATGAAAGTCTAGCCATACCATTTATTTAAATATATGTACAATATTTGCAAAACACATGAATTATAGTATGCATACATTTATATATAATTACTGTTTTTAGACATATCCTTTAAATATCTTGTCTACCTTATCCCCAATATTTCAGGAAATTTATATAGCATATTCATCTACTTGTAAAGAATCTATCCACATGTGAGAAGGTAACATGAAGGTTTGAAAGTCATAATACTTGGATGTATCCATAGTTAATGGATTTTATCATATGTTAAACCACGTTGCATATATGAATTTGGATGATGTTTGACCTTGAAGGAGAGAAACTCATGAAATGATTGAAAAAAATTACCATTATTTTCTCTTATTAAAGCAGCAAGTGCTTGGCTCTTACAGCAAGTCCATGTATTCTTAATGATATTATTTAGCTAATGTACATCAGGCATTTTATTTACTCCCACATTTTGCAAGAACAGGCTTTTCTGCAGATCAATCCAATATCCTTAAACAGTGTTCTATACAGCTGATCTCCTGTAGATTGATTTAAAAGTAAATATGTGAGAGCTAGTAATCAAATGAACAAGAAGACATTGTAAAATTTTACAGTAATCAGTAACTGGAAA
>PVJO010033516.1:0-12077 GCA_004026905.1 Hystrix cristata
CTCCTTCTCCTCTGTCACTTCCAGTATTTTCTATGTAGTATTATTTCTTCTTTTTCTACTTTATTTACTGATCTCAATTATTACACATTCTTCGTTTAACATTGTGACTACGTCACTAATGAAGTGGTTGCTAAATAAGGAATTATATACAGTTTGTACATTACAACATTCAGAAGAAAGAAATAGTCAAAGGAAATTCCAACTTGATGACACTGATTTTATTTGCATCATTCTCATATGTGGTACATATAAGAGTGTATAAAAGAACATAAAACTATAAACCTGTATTGCACAGTACAATCAACAAAAATTACAGAACAGCAGAAACAAGGGGTACTGTACTAAAAAAGACATTGAGGATCTATCAACAAGATGTACAGAACTGTACCAAAAAAAAAAAAAGACACGTCATAAATCTGAGTGGTGGGTCATAAGTCCAAACAGTCATTAAACAGGTAGGTCATTAAACAAGGAACATCTGTACTTTTTTTTGGTTTACATAACCAACAGTATACATATAAAGCTGAGACTCTTTAGACTGCCAAAGCACATAATCACCAAATACAAACCCCCAAGATAAGCAAAACAAAGATTTTCATCATACTTAAGCTGGCAAATCACAAATCAACATCACACTGAAGGAGGGAGAAGTTTCACTTCAATCTTTAAGAAACCAACTGACAAAACTCAGCATATTAAAGAAAGAATATTGCTGATTTTAGTTTTTTCAAAATGTGGCTCATCATCATCCCTGATGAGGAATGTTTTAGAGCAAACTCATCTGCAAACAACTTTGACAAACTACAGTACATTTACATGAAAGGAATAGGAAGGAATAGAGATGATCACCACCTCCACCCTGAACTCAAGTCATCCAGAGTTGCCTGAATATCACTAGTGAGGCAGGAATAAACTATGCAATGGCACCTGCCTTTTAAGGGGTCTTGATAGTCTCCATGTTAAGACCCGTAAACATCAAATACAAAAACAGGAGCCCAGCAATGAATGACAAACTCCTTGGCCAGGGAAAAAGGCAGAAGTGGTAGTAAGCAAACCAATTCTGGATTGCTGATTTGCTCCAAGAGAGGGATCGCTAATTTTTCTGCCAGCGGAATCATTTATCTGCTCCCAGCTTTCTCAATGTAGTTTCCTGAAGTTATTCATGACAGCACCATTAAGCAAAAATAGGAAGAGTTAGAAAACAACATTTCCATTGGCCCTTCTCTAGAGAAAGCTAATAAATCTATGTCAGGAATGAAAAAGGTGTTTTATTTTTGTTTTTGTTTTTTGAGACAGAGTGCCAGTAGGTAGTTCAGGGTGGCCTTGAGCTTGCTATGTAGCTCAGGGTGGCCTCACAGCAATCCTCCTGTCTCGGCCTCCCAGTGCTGGGATTACAGACATGTGCCACCACACTGGCAAGGTGGACAAAGGTTGAAATGACCAAGGACAGGACGACTTTCTAATTCAGAAAATGTTGATGGGGAGAAAAGGATTTAGGTAATTTTAGGGACAGGAGTTTGGGTTGTGAGGATTAATTTTGTTGGGTTTCCAACGGCAAAAGCTCTTCCCGTTTGCGCCCCTGTGTTAGTTTGTCAGGCAATCATAACAAAATACCACAGCCTGGGTAGCTTACATACAAGAATTTATTTCCCACAGGCCCAGAGCAGTGGGCCAGTAGATATGGGTTCTTCTGAAGCCTTTCTTTCAGGCTTATGGGTGCCATCTCCTCTTGTGGCCTCTGTACAAGCACCTCAGCTGTCTTTCTCTTCTCAGGACAGAAGTCATTTTGGATTCCAACCCCACCCTAACAGCCTTTTAACTCAATCACTTCTTTCAAGACCCTTTGTCCAAATATAGCTATATTCTGAGTTACAGAACAGAAATTCAGTATACGTATTTGAGACAGAGGATACAAATTTACCCAGTAAAAATTCCCAATGCTCAGAAGGCCCTGTGCTTATCATACACCTAGTGTTTGTGGCTGAGACCACGATGATGATGATGGTGATGACAACGACAATGAGAAGGATGGCAGCAGTGACAACAATCTCACTTAATTCTTAGTTTTCTGCTCATATTGTACAAATAAGAATTTCTAAGCCAGGAAGTGTAGTACACATCTGTAATCCCAGCACTTGGGGGGCTGAGTCAGAAGGATCAGTGCAAGTTTGGAGCCAGTCGGGGTGGCTACGTAGTGAGTTTGAGCATCCTGATCTACATAGCAAGTGTTATGGTTTTTGTCTAGATGTCTCCCCAAAGTTTCATGCAGTCATGGATGGGGCTTTTTCAGAGGTGGCTGAATCAAGAGTGCGTGATGCTGGGAATAAGGGTGTTATGATCACTAAATCAATCCACTGATTAGTTTGGCACCACCCTAATCCTGGCAGCCTGGAAAAATGTAAGAACGGAAAGAGGCTTGTCTACCCCTTGCTTACCCTGCTGCCTTCTGCCTGTCTGCCATGCCACCCTGCCTTGGATCCAGCTGATTGTGGACTGAAACCTCCACAAACTGTGAGCTAAATCAACCTGTCCTCCCTTAACTTAGGGTGCCAGGTATTTTGTCTCAGCAACGAGAAAAAAGTAACTAAGACAGCAAGACACTGTCTCAAAAGGAAAACAAAAAAATAAAAAACAAACACCAAAAAACAGAATTTCTAGTAGTTAGCCCAGAAATAAGAAAAAACACACATGGAAAAACTGTCTGTTGATGGGCCAATTATGCCACATCAGTCCAGCAAGCAGCCGTATCTGGCTTCACTCTCACTGAACTTTATTTTGTAATGTAATTTAATCTATGGCCTCTGCCAGGATAAAAACTGTCAGGAAGGGAAATAGAAAACAGCACAAAAGAAATCTCTCCCCACTCCTACATCCTATTAAGTGCCTTGCCTGCCATGTCATATCCCAAAGTCTAGATGTGGGATCTGGCACACCATTCTGTGAGAGAACGTGGGCCTCAGGGGAGAAGAAAGGATGTGTAATCACCGGGTATAGTCAGTCACCAGCCTTTCTGGTTCAAAGAGCTTACGGCAAACTTCCGGAGATGATGTGGAGGGAGGTAGGAAGAGAAGAGGTTGCATCTTTATCGTTAAGGTTGAATGCTGACATCACGGGTTGCTGGTCCTTTGTTCAAATGAAATAATTATCCCTCACCTTAACATTAATAGTAATCCTCAGATTAGAAAGCCTTTTCACATGCATGATCTCATGTGCTCCTCAGAACAATACTGTTACATAGCAAGAGAAAAAGCTGTAAGGTAAGATATTCTGAACAATTACAAAAGTGACAGAATTTGCCCATCTGACCCAAAGCAGATCTTTTTCAGTCTATCTGACAGAAAGACAGTCTGTCAGAAAATGTAATGGATTTTAAGGCCTTTAATATACTTTGATCCCACTCAGAAAAAAGTAAGCCTCACTTAAAATTGCTCATAATTCTATAAATGAGAGTTTAAAAGTTCAATCCTTTGCAAAAGATAGCAAATAGTCAGGTCTTAACTAGGAAATACTATATAAGATTCTTACTTGGTCACTACCATTACTCTAGAAGCAGCAAAGGGAACAGGAAAGTTTAAGGCAAGTGCGATATAGTCCCTGAGCCCTTGGGGAAAAGTGAATGCCAAAATTGAAGAAAAATCAGCATGGAAGGGAGGCATAGGAGAGATTGTGTGAAAGGGCTAACAAATCTGAAGACATAAGTAAATTTGGGGTAGACAAAATTATACTTGGGGCTGGGGATTTAGCTCAGTGATTAGAGTGCTTGCCTTGCAAGCACAAGGGCCTGAGTTCGATCCCCGGCACCACAGAAAAAAAAAAAATTATACTTAAAAATGATGAGCTGGGGATTTAGCTCAGCGGTTAGAGTGCTTGCCTTGCAAGCACAAGGCCCTGAGTTCGATCCCCAGCCCAAAAAAAAAAAAAAAAAGAGAAAAAAATGATAATAACAACATTAATAAGCAATAACATCGGCTAACACTTAGTGAACGTATATAAAACGTTAAGCTTTGTACACACATCATTTCATGCCAGAGAAGATCATTTTATCCCATTTTACAGAAGAGGAAAGATAATGAGTAACTTGTTCAGAGCCACACAAGTAGTGAGTGACAGAGCCAGTTTTAAACCTGGGTCTGTCTGGCTTCAGAATCTGAGCATTTGACCATTTCACAATCGTGACTCACATTCAGATGTAATTTAAATATCATTAACAGTTACTAACTACCCACATGTGAATGTTGTTCTATGAATCAGTTAACTTTAACAAAGACTCAGCGAAAAGCTGGGTGTTGCCTATATGATATCAAAATCAATCTACAGTGGCCAGTAAAGACCACTTCATAAAAAAAAAAAAAAAAAACACTTCATAGATATGCAATGAACACATCTGTCTTAGTTACTTTTCTCGTCGCTGAGACAAAAATACCCAATAGCCACGAGTGAAAGGAGGAAAGGTATATTTTACCTCACAGGTTGTAGAGGTTTCAGTCTATAGTTGGCTGGTTCCAAGGCAGGGCAGCATGGCAGGGAGTTATGACAGAGGAGAAACAGTCCACGGCAAGGCAGGCAGAAAGTAGCAAGCAGCAAGCCTTATAGACTTTTTCTTGAGGTAGGGGTGTTGGGGACTGAACTCGCCTTCTGGACTTCTATCACATCTAATGCCACAAGCTTTTTGGGTGATTCCACCCACACCCAGGGTGGGCCTTCACATTATTCACACCCAGAACTATGCTAAACCAATTAGTATACAAATCCAGTACCATACAGCCTTAATCCCAGAATCACACACCATGATTCAGCCACCTCCCAAAAGCCCCACCTGTGAGTGTGAGGCTTTATGAGGTTATCTAGATAAAAGCCATAATAACATCCTAGCTGCATTTGGAAAACTTCTACTATGACTGCAGTGGGGTGATGGGGCAGAAGCACAGCTGAAATAATACATACATAGGACGCAGACTGAGAAGCTTACTATAAAGAGACTAAATTCTCATGGTGGCTTTTATTCTCTGTTGGTGTAGAGGTGGGGAGGCAGAGAGGATTCACTATATAGCTATTTGTTACCATTAACAGGAGAGCTGGAAGCAAGGTTTACATTTGCTGTTCTGGGGACCAACGTGTGAAACTCCTGGAGTGAGATTCCTTCTCCTATTATTCCAAACCACTCCAATACTAACCAAAATACCTGTTTAAACCTAGGGTTGTATGTATCTGTGATCAGGAAATCTGCCTCTAATCTGCCTTGTTTTCTGATCCAGGACTCCAAATTATTCCTTAAAAAAAAAAAAATCACACCAGCATTTACAGGCTATTTTTTTGTTTTGTTTGTTATGAGACATGGTCTCAATATCAATATGTAGTCCAGGCTGGCCTTGAACTCACTATATGCACTTCTGGAATGCAAGAAGATGAATGTATTACATTATAAATTTTCTGTTTGTTTGTTTTTGGTGCCAAGGATGGAACTCAGGGCCTTATACTTGCTAGACAAGCACTCTAACCACTGAGCGAAATTCCCAGCCTACACTGTAAGTTTAACCTTCAACACCCCTTGGCCCAAATCTACTCCTCGGCTAAGAAAGGAAGAAGGAAGGAGGGTCTAGACCGTACGACTTACAAAATCTCTGTGTGAAATCACTATTTCTGGTTATCTTGCCAACTTGGTTTGGCAAATTTTTTTTCCAATAGAGGATGCGTGCGCCGGGCACGGTGGCGTGTGCCTATAATCCCAGCACTTGGGAGGCTGAGGCAAGAGGGTCACCATGAGTTTGAGGCCAGCCTGGGCTACAGAGTGAGCTCAAATCCAGCCTAAACTACACAGCGAGACCCTGTCACAAAAAACAATCAGGCAAACAAACAAACAGGAAGCACGAATAGAATTATGGCTCCAAATTCTTGGATGAAATGCCTTTAATGGATTTTGCTAGTTTCTGAAGAATTTTAGCCACATTTACAGGATGTAAAACACTTGAGGGCTGGAATATAACTCAGTGGGGGAGCACTTGATTCCCTAGTACCACATACAGTATGCAAAAAACACTGAAATGTTTTTGTCATATAATTTCAAGCACACAAAAGATATGACAAAATATGACTATTATTTCCTTTACCCAAATTCACCAATTGTTCGGTTGTTCACATTATTATATTTGTTTTATCATTCTTTCTGTCTCATAACCACTTGAGAATAAGTATGTGATGCCATGTCCTTTTATTCCCAAATACTTTAGTGTATATTTCCTAAAGACAAGGCCATTATCTCACATAGCTGAGGTTATATAATACTGATAAATACAGACTAAGCATCTGTTATGGTTTAGATAATGTCTTCCCAATGCTTCATGTGTTCAGAAGTGGGTGGGGCTTTTGGAAGGTGATTAGATCATGGTGATGCTACAGTTGATTTGCTGTTCGGAGGTGGCACCTGACTGGAAGAGGCTGGTCACTGGAGGTGTATCTCCCTCCCTGACTACTCCCTTCACCCTGCTTCCAGCTCCCATGATGAAAGCAGATTTCCTATGCCAGGTCCTCCCACAACGTCAATTTTGCCTTGGAGTCAGACTAAAACCAGACTAAAAGCATGAGCCAAAATAAACCTCTCCTCCTTTAAATTGTGGGTATGAGGTATTTCGTCCCAGCAACAAGTAAGCCACTAAGACAGTATCTCTGTTATGGCTCATATGTAGATGTTCTCCAAAATGTCATGTGCTCATAGGTAGGGCCTTTGGGACAAAGGAGAAAATTACTTAATTACTATCAATTAATTAAGACAATCTCTAACCCCCAAATATGACATCTGACACAGTACAAAATACGAAATTTTGAGTGCCAAAAACAATTGTATAAAATTATGTTCAAGGTATGTGTACAGTATAAAGTATATATGAAACATAAATGAATCATGGATCATGGGTGTGTGATACTGGATTAGTCTACTGATGAGTTTATAGCTGAATGTGATGTTGGGAGGAGAAACCTGGTGGGAAGAGGTGGGTCACTGTGGGTGTGACCTGGAAGGGTATGTACATGTGTATGCACGCATGTATCCTTCCTCCTCCCTTGATGGCTCAGTACTTCCTGCCTCCCATGGACTGTTTCTTCTCGGCAATGCCCCTCTACCATACCACCCTGTCTTGAAGCCAGCCAACTATGGACTGAAACTTCTACAGACTGTGAGCCAAACTAAACCCTTCCTCCTTTAAATTGGAGGTGATGGGTGTTGTACCTCAGTGACCACAAAATGATTAAAACAATCTCTACCCCCAAATTTGACATCCGACACACTACAAAATACAAAATTTTGAGTGCCAAAAACAATTGTATAAAATATGTTCAAGGTATATGTACAGTATAAGGTATATATATGAAACATAAATGAATTTCATGTTTAGACTTGTGTCCCATCTCCAAGATATATATGTGCAAATATTCCAAAATCCAAATATCATGAAAGTCTTCTAGAAATCCAGAGGAAAGACAGCCTGTATGGCTGGAAGGATCAGGAAAATCTTCATTAAAGAACTAAGACTTTATTTCTTTAAACACTTCTGGTCCCCTATATTTAGGATAAAGGATATTCAATGTGCAATCTTATCTATAGTCAAATTTCATGAAATGCTCCAATAATGTGATGCACAGATTTTTTCCCATCTGGAATCATATCCATGATCACACAGTGTATTTAGTTGTCCTTATTCTTTCTTTTATATATATTTTATTAAAATTTATCCAAAATTACACAAATTTAGCGGCCATTACACAAACTTACAGACCATAATAGATTGTTCCTTTTGCTTGTAACAACGAGCAATGTAAACAACCACATAGATGCAGCATTAAATCACAACTACATAAAGTTACTGTAGTACCTAGTGTACATGTTACTGTTTTGAGTTTGAGTTATTAGGTTCTTGTTTTTAGGATATCATTATTTCTCTGGATTCCCATCCCCCTCCCCCTTTGCCCTCTTCTTGTTCCTTTGGACCTTTTGCCTATTGGCTTAGATCTGACCCTTTGCCTTTTTGCATCCATTGTTTACTATTTTCTTTTGTTTGTATTTTGCTGCACTCAAATGAGGGATAACATACAGTATTCAAGTTCACCAGTCTGGTGTATTTCACACATTATATTTTCCAGGTCCATCCATTTTCATCTAAATGACTCTAATTTATCCTTTATTAGTTGTCCTTATTCTTTTACCTTTTATTCCTACTATTATTCCCATGTAGAAAGTCCTCATTCTTCCTGACTCTTACGTACATTTCAAGGCCTAAATTAAGTCTTCTTTCTTTTTGTTTTTAAATTTTGAGACAGGGTTTCACTATGTAGTTCAGACTGGCCTTGTGCTCACAATGATCCTTCTGCCTTGGCCTTCCAAATGCTGGGATTACAGGTGTGAGCCACCACACTCAGCAAGTTTTATTTCTTTTTTTTTCCATTTTGGTTTGCTTTGTTGTTGTTGTTAAATCTTAATTCTTTAATGAAGATTTTCCTGATCCTTCCAGCCAAACAAGCTGTCTTTCCTCTGAATTTCTGGAAGACTTCATGATCTTGTAAATGAAACAATTCTTGCACACTGTCGTATAGTGTTTTTGTTTTGTTTTGCTTTTAGGTTTTCTATGGGTTTTGCTTTTAGGTTTCTAGGGTCTTGCTAGTGTTCTTGTTTTGTTTTGCTTTTAGGTTTTCTACGGTTTTGCTTTTAGGTTTCTAGGGTCTTGCTAGTGTTCTTGTTTTGTTTTGCTTTTAGATTTTCTATGGGTTTTGCTTTTAGGTTTCTAGGGTCTTGCTATGTAGTTGATTCTGGCGTTGAACTCACTGTATAGCCCAATCTGGCCTAGAACTTTGCAGTGATCCTCCTGCCTCAGTCTTACAGTGTTTGATTCTATGGTGTATGTGCATATCTATTTACAAGTTCCTATCTCCAATGATTACTGAACACAGACTTTTAAGTCACATAAATTCAAATCTAAATCAAGAGTCCACCATTTTCTAGCTAGCTGTGTGGTTGGCCAGGTTTTAGTTCCCTAATTTTTTTTGTGTGTGTGTGCTGGGGATCGAATTCAGGGCCTTGTGCTTGCAAGGCAAGCACTCTAACCACTGAGCTAAATCCAGCCCCCTTAGTTCCCTAATTTTAAAATGGTGATTTTTAACAAATTTAACAGGTGTCTTAGTTACTTTTCTCTCATTGCTGAGACAAAATACCTGACACCCAAAGTTAGGGGAAGAAAGGTTTATTTGGCTTACAGTATGTAGAGGTTTCAGTCTACAATCAGCTGGATCCAAGGCAGGGTGTCATGGCAGACAGGCAGAAGGCAGCAAGGTAAGCAAGGGATGCAAGCAAGGAAAACACAAGCCCCCTTCTATCCCTTATATTTTATCCAGGCTACCTTCCCACCCTTAAACCTAGCACCCTTAATCTTAGTATCATATCCTTGATCCCAGCAGAGCTATGCTAAGCCAATCAGTGGACTAATTTAGTAATCACACACTCTAGATCACATGAGGCTTTAGCGGGACATCTAGACACAAACTATAACGAGGGGTAAGTTTCTATGAAGATCTCATAATGCATCATAGGCAATTTAACAGTTCTGAGGGGGCTAAAACCTCTCTGAGTTTACCATACTATGTCATACTCAAAAACATTTTTTAATGTTAGGTATGCAGTATTTCTAATTTCCAAAGGGAAAAATAGGTAGTTCATTCTAACACTAACACAATGTACCTCCTCTAGCAATCTAATCCAGCCAAGGTACTTCACTGCCAGACTGAAATCAGCAGCAGCATTCCACTTCCTGGATACTCCCAATGGCTGCCTCCTGATACCCTGCTTCTGCCTGTATTAGCCCAAGAAGTACACGTCCATCAGCTAGCGGAAGAATACCAGAGGTGCCATAGTTGAGTGTGTTCCTTTCTTTTAAGCTCTGGCTGTGACAATGGCCATGGCAGCTGAGTGGCAGAGTATGACAGCAAAATGTGACCAAGACTCCACACTAGAACTGTCAAGAATGTGAACCTGCTTAGGGGACTACTAATGAGTCCTCTGATTAAAAGCAGAGTCAGAAGCTCAGGTACAAACTCTGTCCTTCCTGTCTGTCCATCATTGCCAATCCTAAGAAAGAAGAGAATATTCAAATCAAACATTTTTAATAATCAAATTGAGAATTTTAATATTCAACAATAACACTGAAAAATCAGAAGTCCACAATTTAGATGCCATTCATACTATATTTCATTTTTGTAATTTTCTTGCTCTTTGCAAGAGGGTAGGGAGCTTGTATGCAGAACATTTCCAGTCTAGTGTCTTGATGTAATAATCTCATCCTCCCCACCTCTGAAAAACACCAATAAAATTCTCTTTGTGTTAAATCGATCCTCTGTGGCAGAGATTGGAACAAAATAAGGATTGCAGTAGCTGCATCAATTCTTCAAAGTGTAGAAATATAAATTGGGCATGGTGGTGCATGAGTTCAAGGGCAGTCTGGGCTACATAGTGAATTCAAGGCCAATCTGAGCTGCAGAGCGAGCAGCTCTGCATATGTGTGTGCACATACATGTATACATACATACCTACTCTGAGGTTTGCAATCAAATTTAATTTGGGTTTTTCTGTTATGAACGCAAAATACTCCATCATTTTTCTTTTCTTCCTCTCTGTCAATTAAAACTTCAAATGAAATTAAATGTTCCTTAGGGTATTAAAAAGAGAGAGAGAAAGAAGGAAGGAAGGAAGGAAGAAAGGAAGGAAGGGAGGGAGGGAGGGAAAGAGAAGGAAAGAAAGAAAGAAAGAAAAAAGAAGGAAAGAAAGAAAGAAAGAAAGAAAGAAAGAAAGAAAGAGAAAGAAAGAAAGAGAAAGAAAGAAAGAAAAAGAAAGAAAGAAAGAAGGAAAGGGAAAAAGAGAAAGAGGGAAAGAAAACTTTTGTATTGAACATTTCAAACTGTAAGGAGGGGCCTCTAGCAAAGCTAATGACAATTTATATCTGCAATGTGAAAAGAAAAATAGTTCTAATACAAAATCTTTGTCTTTGTCAATGAACAGAAAAAATACTATAACATGAACATTAAATATGGAACTTCCAAAAACTCTGTCATATATAAGGCAGAGGCCCTAAGTTTGAGACTACCTCTGAGAAATACATTAAAATAAACAGTTCTAAAACTGGGTGTGTTGGTGCACACCTGTCATCCCGGCACTTGGGAGGGTGAGGCAGGAAAATCACCACAAAGTTTAAGGACAATCTGAACTACAGAGTGAGACCCTGTCTCAAAATATATATATATACATACATAGTACATTGTTTTAGAAATGTGAATTATTAACTGGAGATTAAATCTCAATGTGACGATGAAAATGCTATATACCATGAAGGTATGATTAACCTCTGTTTCTGAGGATACAATGGCTCTATTGAACTCCTAGAAATTCGTATATACTTTTACAGACATCTTTAATTTTGGGGTAATAGCTCTTTTCATATTACTCTGCTGTGCTGGGGCTCAGAAAACAATATGCCAAAGTATGGCATGTTGACATGCTGAACTAAATAAGTAGCATGAAGGTCTCTCTGACCTTCCCCCTGCACCACTCTTCTCAGTCTTCTTCCTCTCCCAAAGCACAGGGATGGGGTTTTTCTCTAAAGTTCCTCTGTCTACTAAAGGCCAAATCTTCCAGAAAATCAACTCACAGGAAGTAAGACTAGATTCTAACACTACACCCAACCCCAGATGAAATCTGTACCAGGCTATCGTCTACTCTTCCAGGCCCACTCACCTTCCCTCCAAAATAATCTACTTCTCTAAAACTGCCTACATTCCTCACTTCCCTCTCCCCTGTGAAAAGGGTATTTGATATTTAAACATCAGTCACCTGGCCCTTCTTTGGGTTTTCATACTTTGTGTGACTCATATTTGCTAGTACTTAGTACATTTGTTTGCCTTTTCTCCTGTTAACCTGTCTATTGTCAGTGTGTTTCAACAGACTCAACTGTGGACCCTTCAGAGAGCAGAAAGGAAGTTCTCTTAGCTCTACAATTGCATCATTCATGAGGTCCTGGTATGAAAAGTTCAGTGTGTGTGTGTGT
>PVJO010033517.1:0-11984 GCA_004026905.1 Hystrix cristata
TGGCCATCATTTTTGGGTGGTAAGAACATTTAAAAATCTAGCAATTTTTAAATCTCACAGTGATTTTCAAGAATATTAACTATATTGTTACTGTTGTGATGAACTGTAGTCACTATGTTGTACAAAAGATCTCTTGAACTTATTCTTCCTATCTATGTGAAATTTCATGTATTTTGACCAATATTTCCCCATCTCTCCCTACCCTCACTATAAGCATTAATTTTCAGTCTTTAGCTTGCTTGTGGGACTGTAGTGTTTGGGGTGTTCTTTATCACTGTTTTTAAGACGTGTGTGTGTGTGTCGAATCGAATATCATAGGTACAGTCCTTGTGCAAAAGGCAGTTTAGCTCCTTAGCTTACAAGTAGGCAGCCGGCAGGTGGAAAAGAAAGGATCTAAAATAGAGACCGAAATCTCTATCTCAGTGGAAATCTCACATACACCAAATTAAGAGCTAATTCAAACCATACAGATAGTTATGTTTGAAAGTGTAAAAGAGGGGCTGGGAATTTAGCTCAGTGGTTAGAGTGCTTGCCTTGCAAACACAAGGCCCTGAATTCGATCCCTGGCACAAAGAAAAAGAAAAGAAAAAGAAAACACAAGTAAAGAGATAAAGAGTTAAGATAAGGATAGACAGATGAGAGCCCTAACTTTAAGGAAAGACACTTCTAAGGCAAAATCGGATAATATAGTTAAAAACTCTTCCTTACCTCCAGGACAGCTCTGAGAACTTAAAAATGCAGAATAACTGACTTGTTTTGAAGTTACGTTTCACTTGAACTAGCTCTTTAAGCATGTCTCTTCGTATTGCTTCTTATAATGCTGATCACTGAACCTGACATCGCAGGTAGTAAAACAAAATCTCTGGTTATGGCTACTAGGATTTTTAATGTTAAAAACATCCTAGATGTTGATAAGTATTAAATTCTGAGGTCCACTCTCACCCTAAAATACTTATTAAATTCTTTTCCTAACTCCCACCAAGGAATAACTTCAGAAATTTTAATTTGGTAGTGCTGCGATGGTAACTGAGTCTGTTTATCTTTAAGTGACTGCCCACGAGAATGAGCTGCTTTTCCTTTAGTGGCTAAATCATTGAAAGAACAGCTGTCATTGGAGTTTAGTAACATTCTACCTTATCCTCTAACAACTTGGCTACATTTTATCAGTTTGCCATAGCTATTGTCCAGTTTTCCTATTGCTGGGACAAATTACAGTACCAGACACCCCAATTTAAAGAAGGAGAGGTTTATTTTGTCTCAGGTTTTTAGAGGTTTTAGTCCATCATAGGCTGACTCCAAAACAAAAATATTATGGCAGAAGGATACAGGGGAAGAAAATTGTCCAACTCATGGCATCTGGGAAGCAGAGAGCAGGAGATGAAGCCAGTGAGGAAAGTGCCAGGGACCAGATACAGTCTCCAGATCCATGCCCCACAGTGTAATTCCTCTAGCTGGTCCCCACCTCCTAAAAGTCCATTTATCTATGAACTCATTTTAGACGAGGTTGGCCTCTCACAATTCCATTAGGTTTCCAGCATACCAGCACACTGCATTATCTGTCTTAGTTTTCAATACCAGGATTTTAAATTATAACACAACAGAATTAGAACACAGCACACACACACAAAATCTCTATTTTCCAGGTGCTTTTTCAGTAAGATTTAGTTACAAAGCTAATCGCTAATTGGATACACAGATGTAAGATTGAATTTGAAATGAATTGCATGTGGAAATGTCAGGAACTCGGAGAAATAGGTTTTAGGAGCAACTTTGACATAAATTCTTCAAAAATTAGACTCCAGATATTTGACTCAGAAACCTCCTATAAGATTTATGATTATATAACTACCACTGATATCAACTACCACTCTTATCAATTATTATTGTCAATATCTTCAATGAAGGATAAAAAATGTAGAAACTTAAATGTAAAAGGGAAAAAAGAGAAAACTTAGCTTTGGAAGTCTGAGTGGCTTGTAGCTTCACTTCATGCCTCAGCATTTGTAACTTTCACAATAATAAATTGTATGCACTCAGTATGTTGGTATTCTTCTCCATATGCTGTTTACTCATGCCAAAGGCTGATAACCTTGGGGATCTAAGATTAATTTACTCTGGGAGAATTATAAAATACCCTCTCAACCATCAAGATCTAACAGAAGAGTACTTCAGATTCTGCATGGACCTCAAACCTTTTGTCTGTTTCTTGTAGCACAGACATTGGGAGATATTCCTGTACTATAATAATAAAAACATAATTTTCCAGGTTCATGTTATTTTGAGGTTTGTTGTGAGACAATACTGAATCCTTTTCTTGCAAAGCTCTTCTTATTTAAACTAATTTATATCATGGTGCATGAATTTAAAATTGGTAAAGTTGAAAGATGCATTAAAAATTTATATTTATTCTCCAGTCTTACCAAAGTAGAATTAGTGGATTTATTTCCAATTATTTCTGTCTGAGTTTTAAGTTATGCATATTTCAGAACATTATATAAAAAAGTGAAATACCTAGACATGTTTCTTTAAAAGTCCAATTCACAAGGGTATTTCTAAAAATTATTTCAGAAGAAATTATTAAAGGGAAAAGAGGTTATAGGAATTATGTCAGAGTATATCAAAGCAAATTATTCTATAAACAAGGCACAATGCTTTTAAATATTCAAAGATAGATTTTGACTTACAGAAATTTGTTATATAAATCAAGTTAACATATAGTAGCGATTGTGGAAGTGCAAATACACAATGAACCAAGAATATAGTTCCGTAAACTGAAATATGCCCTGTCTTACTGCTTTGTGTTGGCTCATTTTCAACCTGAGAATCATCTCAACTAACTGAAAAACATTTTAAAAATAAGCAGGAGAGGAAGTGTCACGGAACTGCATAATCTCATTGGTTTTCTGGGTGCCGGTTATGTTTTCTATCAGAATTCCCTGGCAAAGAACTAGAAATACAAGTCAGGTGAATTACCTTTTTTTTTTTTTTCATTACAAACATTCATGCCATGTTTTGATTTACTGACTGCTATCATTTTAAGGTTGTTTGTAGGACCTTTAAAAGGTGGGCCTTGGTCAGAGTATATTAGATCACTGAAGAACTGATTAACATTGTTTTCTTGGAGACCTGATCTGTGTTTTCCTGTTTTACCCAGGATCTCTCCCTTTCTAATGAGCTCCCACCCTGCTGCCATATGCTCTGAGGGCTTCACAGGAGCTGCGCTGATGCTTGCAAATTAGATTTGAACTTATAGAAGTGTGAACTAAATAAATCTATTTTCTGTATAAACTTCCCAGCTTCAGGTTTTTCATTATATTAACAGAAAAATCTACTATTACACTGCCAAATCAAAAACTGTCTTAGTCACTGTTTCTTGTCTTGTGGCTTAAAATAGAACAAGATAGTTCCTTTTCTTCAATCCCAAAGTAGCTAATCTTACTGCCACCCACCATCCAAACTTCAAAGAATGCTACGGTTCATCCTTCTGAAAATACCTGTCATTGTTGTGGCAAAACAATGTACAATGTGTAAATAATCTTTGCCACGTCGTTCTCTCTAGCCCCTGCAAATATTGTTAACAGAAATGTACTGGTTGTTGCTTAATTAAAATTTGTATCAAAAGCACATATAATTTTTTACAGTGTGGGATACTGCCTGAATCCATTAATCTGGAGCATCTATTTTCACCTTCATCTGTGCCTCTCTGTACAGGAGCATTTGAAAAGCTTACATCTCAGCCACAATTCATGCAGTTCGACATCCCACATGTTCACTCTGGGCTTGAGCGCTTTGACCTGTACCTGATACAAACATGGCACATGATTTTGGTGCACTGACACTCTCTGCTTTGTATCTTCTGAAAGGATTGAAATATGTATCTAAAGGCTTAAGAGGCAATAATAAATTTTAGGAGCTAGAGTCAAAGGAGTTTAAGTGGACCTTTTGTGAAGATTAATGAATGAAAAATCAATGTGATTTGTTGTAGGTCAAAAAAGAGATGTCCAGCCAAGAGTTAGCTGCATGAATGCTGATGGGAATGTGTAGTAAATTTTCCCACAGTGTCTTGGGTGCAGAATAAGGGAAAACCAATAAAATTTGCAAACATTTCCTTTTGATAAATATAGAACTCAGTCTATGTAAAGAAATTTATTATATGTGTATTATCCTGGGCAACACTCTGAATAACCTCTAAGTGTTTAATACTATGAATAGTCTTCGCTTCTGATTTGGAAACCAGAATACTATGGTAGCGAGAAAATGGCCTTTAGATTTACATGTGTGCATTCAATAAGTATTTCTTACATTTATTATTGAAAGACATTATTTGGAGTTTTGCATCAAAGATAAAAACAAAATAAATGAGCATCCCAATTGGAAAAATATGGAAAATAAATAAGATTAATTTAAACAATATAATCCATACTGTGTGAGAGAAAATTAAAAAGAAAAGGTGCAATTAGTAGTGGTTTTAGTGGGTCCTACCTAATTTTTAAAGTGAAGGCTACTGCCTGAGTCCATTGATGTTGTACATCAATTTTCATTTTCATTTGAGCCTCTTTATAAAACAGCATCTGAAAAACTTAAAAGTGAATTTCCCAAACACCTTTGAAAATGAGATTCAGATTCAAAAAGAAAAGAAAAAAGAATTTGTGAATGCAAAGCATTTGGGTAATGAACTTTGTAAGGAAAGAAGAGGTGGGGATAATTTTCTTCAAGTTTTTGTTCTTTTCTGAGGACAGTTGTGTTTCTGAACTCCTGGTAACAGTCTTAAGGCCCACTCAGGAATACAGGCAGCTGCAGGGACAGATGGATTCTAGGAGTCGTTTCTGGACACACAGCTCAGAGTATTCTCCCTCAGTCCTTCAGTTTCCCCCCTTAAGCTCATTTCCCAGTAGTAACCTTTCATTTTCGCTCTAAACTGTTTTTGTGGATTAAATCTCCTTTCTACCTAAACATTTAAATCAGATTGTATTTTCTGTATTGAACCTATAGTGCCCTAGGAAGTCAAGAGCAGACTCACTGAGAAAGTGGTTTGTTAATAAAGACTTGAAGGAGAAATTATATGGCTCTATGAAGTAGGTATTTCATAGAAGACCTTAGTGTGGACCAAGCTCCTGAAATAGGAGCCTACTAAGTGTAGTCAGCAATCAAAAAGTGTGGGGGGCAAGATCAGAGTAAGCAAAAGCAAGTGTACAAAAGAGACACGAGAGGTTACATTTAACAGAGAGCTAGTCACCGACAATTGCTCGAGGTTACTGTGTTACCTATTAAATGATAAAAAGTAGGTAGATTCTGAGGTTAAAATTGAAAACACTAAGACTCGAAAGGAAAAGAATTCAAAGATAGCTTCAGCGTTTCAGCTCAAATACTTACAGGTAGAATTATCATGTGCAGATATAGAGAAGAATGGAGACAAAAGTGGTCTGGGGGAAAATCAGAGGCAGGATACTGTATGTGCATCCTGGCATCAATTTCTTTGTATCAACTATTTACAAGTTGCATAAACTTAGATGATTTACTCATTCCTTTTAAACAAAAATTTCATCATTTTATAAAAAACACTTCATTACAATTGAATTCATTGTATTCATTGAATTCATTCAGATTCATTACAGTTGAAAAGTGAGTTAGCATAAGTAAAACTCTTAGAGTATTTTCTGGTTCATAGCAAGCCCTGGAGAAGTGATAGCGATTACCATTGTCTATCACTTGGCATAGAAATTAATTTTGAAATGTTTATTATTCGTACAACTAAAGATGTATAACAAGAAATAAGACAAGCAGTTCTAAAACTAGTGGAAGAGATCAATGGAAGAGATAAAAAAATGAGAATTAAGAATGAGAGATTACAAAATTAAGAATTTGCCTTTTTAAATATTATCTAAATCAATTCGTATGATTTTATTTCATGCATTTTAAGGCTAATTTTTTTGGGGGGTCTGGGGATTGAACTTGGGGCCTTGTGGTTGCCAGGCAAGCATTCTAACCACTGAGCTAAATCCCCAGCCCTTCATGTATTTTAAAAATACCGTATTGTTAGATGACTTTTAAAGGCAGGAAACTAGAGTTACTGATAATATAATTGATTGTGGAATGGCACAAAGTTAAAATGCAGACCCTTATAATGGTATAATGTCAAGTAAGTAAAATTAGAAACAAAATCAATGTGAAAGGAATGGAGAGTATTTGTCAAAAATATTGGAGAAAAATCAAGAGAATTAAGTGTCTAGGAAAGCAAATGAAAAATATGTTTCAAGAATGAGATAAGACTAACTGAGCAAATACTGTAAAGTCAAAGATGATGGAAGGTGTTTGTAACATTAACTAGAATTTATTTTGTAGTTTCCTTTCTGAGAACACTGAATGGAAAAGAGAATAGGTGGAGAAAAAACTGGAAACAAGTGCTTAAAATAATTTTCCAATAAAAAAGAATGATGGCTTGTGTTGCCTTGAGAGATTTTCCCTGCTAAGTTTACCAAGGCAGAAAGTATTTTATATTTTCCTCTGCATAAATTATGCAGTATAGAAGAGAATTACATTTGAGCCACTTATCCCCACCCCCCAAAATAGTGATATAGGACACACCTTATTCTGCTAAAGACACGATTAGCAATGGTTAAAACATGAACATGCTATGTTGATGAAAGAAAAGACAACAGTACTGAAAAGGTGGCAGATGTGTGCTGGGAGTTTGGTCAAGTTTTTTCTAAGAGTTTTAATAATTTATGATGGCAATTGATCATGTGTGGGTGAGGATAAGAGAGTGTAGAAAATGTGGAAGGCATGAAACACTACTGAGAAAGAGAGGAAAGGACAAGTAAACCCAACGTGATTACCGGACATTCCACTGATGTCAGCGATTCATGATTCAGTGTGATCTCAGGGAAGATTGTGTGCATGTATGTGCGTGTGTGCTTCCCCTCCAGACATGTTCATTTACATGATTGCAAGAACAGAATAGAAAGAGTTTGATTTGATAAGTGTGATAATTATGGTAAAAAATTTGGCAAAATAAAGAGCAAAGAATTTAGTGAGAGTTCATGAAATACATGAAAGGGAATGAGGAAAGTGTAGACTTGAAGGGAAAAATAAATGAGACAGAAATCATAATGTTGATTGATACAATTGTTTTGAGCAAAATCTTTTGGACATTTTGGTCCTGAGAGAGGATTGAGATTGAAATATAAAAAGGGTTGTCAGAAATATGAAGGCTTGAAACTGAGCTATTGTATTGCTTTGGGTTCTCTTGGTGAAAAGGATCTATAGATGACAATTATATTAGCCATATATGGTATATGACATAATATATAGTTATAATATTTATTTATTTGTTTATCTGTTTTAGGCTTGTAGGATCAGAGATGGGATTTTCCTCAGCAGCCTTCTGGGTACTACAGAGCGAGAGGATCTGGTAGCCACTCAGTCCAGGAAGCCGAAAGTCGCAAAGCAGGAGGGAGGGAGGATGTAGCACCAGTCTGAGACCTGAGCCTGGAAACCCTGAAGAACCACTAGTACCAATTTGCATTGGAAGCCTGAAGAAACTAGAGTCCAATACTCATAAGCAACTGCAGCAAAAGACGTACTTTCTCAAGAAGAATGAGCTCTTAGAAAGCGCACTGATTTCCTCCTTCTTTTGCTTTGATTCTGTCCTTGGTAAGGCTGACTGAACTGTGCCACCCAGAATCGGGTCCGTCTTTGTGCCTCAGTTTGCTTGTCTACATACCAGTCATCTCTGGAAACACCCTGTGAGTACACCCTAAATGTGCTTTTTAATCCACTATGTATTTGTAGCCCAGTCAGGTTGACATGTTGGGATTAACAGTCATATTACTTATGACCAAATCTGGAGCATGACCATAGGAATGAGTTAAATTACAATAGAAAATAACTTATTCCTGTGAATCACAGGAATAGATATCGATCATAGATAAGAGTCAATGACGTGAAAGTTTTAATTTGTGATATAATTTAAAGGTGGAGAGATATAAGGTGAAGGGAAGGATGACTTAAAAGTGGCACTGAGGAATAAACACCTATCCATCCCAAGTCTAGTGCTACAGCAGACCCCGTGTGTCTTAGTTACTATTCTCGCTGCTGAGATAAAATATGTGGCACCCACAAGTTAAAGGAGGAAAGGTGTATCTTGGCTCACGGTTCGTAGAGGTTTCAGTCCACAGTCAGATGGGTCCAAGGTGGGATAGCATGGCAGAGGAGCGTCGCAGAAGAGAAAGAGTACATGGCAGGGTAAGCAGAAGGCAGCAAGCAGCAAGCAGAAGCACCAGGAGCAGCCTGCCTTTCCATTTTATCCCAAACAGGCTACAAAAATTTTGGGTGGTGCCACCCACACCCAGAGTAGGACTCTGTTTTCAGTAAATCCATTCAGCCACACTGAGAATTATGCTAATTCCAATCAGTGGACTGATTTAGTGCACAAACCCTGAATCCCAGTATCACACACCACAGAGCCAGCCAGCCCAAAGAGCCCCACCTACAAGGCACGAGGCTTTGGAGGGACATCTGCGTCCAAGCCGTATGCCATATGATGTGGATTCTGGGAATTTTAGGTTTCACTGAGTCTCAAGAAACTGCTCAAGAAGTTGAAGCTATACTTCATATCAGTAATTGCTAAGACCCAAGGGTCACTTGTGACGTAAGTGACAGGTATACCTAGACATCTTTAGTTTATTCCTGTACTCTAAAAGTTTTGGTTTATTCCTTCACTATCATAAGTTAATAAATTATTCAGCTATTTTTTGTCAGCAATCTTTAAAATGAACAAGTTCTTTTCTGTAGAAATTGTTATGTAATTGTAGTCATATAATTACAGTACTATAGCATTGACTTAATCACCATATATAGGTATAAAATAAACAGAATGTGTAGACCTAAGAAATCCGAAAGGAATTCAGTATGTAGAAACATTCATGGTAAAGAATTAAGGGCAATAACATATAAAACATTCAAGTCCACTGATTGCGAAAGATTTCTCTTCTAGGATTGCCTCAAGCCTCAGCAGTGTGATTACTCTCTCTTTTTTAAAAGGAAAAATTGGAAACAATGTTACCGTTTTGCTATAACTGACCTATCCTGCCTCAATTAATTGGGAGAGCAGGATGAATTGTTGCTATAAGCACAGTACAACTACCTGAGAACCTGCACGTCATGAAAATCTTGAAGACAGTCAACTGATGTTTCTATCTCAGAAAACATCACAGACATTCAGTTTCTCAAGATAGAAATTTCAGAGCCTACCTTGATTCGTGATGTCTCTTCATCTTGCATATCCAATGATTCACCTATTAATCCTTCCTCATAAATACCTCTTCAATCTGACTTTGCTTCCCCATTTCCACTGCTAGCATCCTAGTTCAGGCCTTTATTATCTATTCCCTGGAACTTATCTGCAGTTTCTTTAACAAGTATCTTTTTAACTAATCTCTTCTGACACCAGTCCACATTCCACACAGCAATACTTATCTTCTCAGAAAACTACTCTAGTACATGCTGATGTCTGTTTTCTTGGAATTCACGTTGAACTTCTTAGAATTATACAAGTGACGTTAATTATTGAGTGTGTATCTTGCTGCCCGAATTCACTCTTCAGCATTCAATGGAAGGCTTACTTTATATGTTTTCTTTTAACCTTTGCTTACTGTGCCCAGCATAGTGATGAATGCAATTAATTAGATGCTTTAGGCAGAAATGGATGATGAATTGCTTTATCATAGGTGAGAGTTCAACATTCTAAGAGTATGCCAGAATTATCATTTTGGTAACTTTCTCTTAAATCTTCTCTGGCAAAGGTCTTGAGTTTCCATTTTTTTGTAGAAGACACAAAAGTTATCCTCCACTTCTTGCAAATATTTTTTATTTATGTAACTTATGAGATAGAAATATGGAGATAGTCTGAAAATCCATGGAAAAAAAATCAGGTGTAAAACTATAAATAATTGAATACTCCAGTGTAGCGCTGCGATCCGTAGTCAGACGTACTTAAGCTTATGGGGAGAGGGAGTTCCAATAATGTGTTATATTTTATGTATCTCAAATAAATTTTAGCAGCGTGCCCTGTCTTTAGGATGTAACTCAATACTAAGTAGTCAATGATTGTGGCTTTGAATGTACTGATTCAGTTTTGAATAGGAGGTGGTAACAGTACATGCCTATGAAATAGCAATTTCTTTGCTATTTCACATAACATTATTATCATAGGTTATGATATTTTGGGTAAACTTAATGATGTATTGACATTAGAAATTAACCCTTGGCCTGACCCTTTATATTGAGAGGAGTTAGAGACTGATTTATTGAGCTACATTATAGGAGCAGGTGTGTGATTGGGATGCCAGACAAAGAAAACAAGTTTTAAAGCAGCATTTTCTTCCTGAATTATTTCAGTTTTGGAGTTTGAGTTAAGATTTATTCACATAATATAGCTTAAGATGATAATAAGAAGCCTCCATTAAATTCATTAAAACAAAATGAAATTTTCAAACTCTCGGAGATTCAATCTCATATTTCACCTTGCCAGCACTCATGGTATTATTAAACACTAACAGGAACTAGTTTAATATTAATACTCTTTACATGAGCCCCACGAGGCGCATCCATCATCATGGCTAGCAGAAGACTCTCTGCGCTCTGTAGCCCAGAGCTTTTGACCCTCATGGGAACTCTGAAGAAGAAAAGAACAAACTGCATCGCATTTGGTAAAGGCTGCGGCAGCCCAGGCATGGAGATAATGCAGTGAGCCTCCAGCACAGACGTTTGTTACAACGGCTGCGGCAGGAGCGTGCATGGAGAGGGTGTTGAATACAGTGCTGGTCGTGAAATTGGCGGGCTTATCCAGTTTGGTACAGGTGCAGGTGCACAAGTTGTGTACACTGACTCAATCTGAGAAAACTTGGAGACAAGGTGCACGTGCTTTTCATCTGCACAGGCCTCCTGGGGTACCGTACCTGCCCATCATCCCGCCAGACATCTCCTCCGCGAGCACCGGCTTCGGCTTGGGGTGGGAGACGCTGTCCAGTGGCAAAATGGTTTCCACAGATGCCTGAGAGGTTGTAGTTGCTATATTGGACCTCAGGTCATCAGAAGCAGTATTTCTACACTTCTTTGTCATGTCATATTCATCCTTGGAAGTATCAACAGGGACAATGGGTAGAATGGCTGGTGGTACTGTTACCAGGCAGACACTGAAGGTCCCCAAGTGGAGACGTAATAAGTTATAAGCCACGGAAAACAGTTCTAGGTTAGCAAAGTAAAGAATTTTCAAGACATGTCAGTGAAAATTGTATTAGGGAGAATTTAAGTAGCAGTGTGTGGAGGGTTTAGAAGGGACTAAACATAATGGCAACAATTACCTCAATTTCAGATAAGAATTTTGTCTTTATAATCAAGGTTATCTTCTCAATACTTGAAGCATAGGATCAGGAAGAAAGGCTAATTGTTTCCTTTTTTTATTAGAATAAGACAAGTTAAAGGAGAGAGGAGTGGTATATCAACCCTTTTTCAATTTGTTTTATAGTAATTTATTTTCAAATCCTTATTATTAAATTATATATTAGGAAAAGCAATGTGATGTTGGAGGCAATCAAATAAGAAGGAGAAAGAGGAAGAGAAGGAAGGAAAGAAGAGGGAAATAGAAAGAAGAGGAGCAAAGAGAAAGAGGAAAGGTAGCAAGAGGTTGTGATTCTTGATTGAGGAGAGGTGTAAATAATAGAGGGCATCAGACAGAACCCACGGACTCATTTTCTATTTGAGCCTTCTTACATTACATGTAGAATTTCTCCATCCAGAGAGGAGACAGACGAATTAGTCAGGTCTGACCAGCTTGGGTTTCAACAATAGAGAAAGTGAAAATCAATGGAAAAACCAATTAATAAGTTGTCTCCTCATCGCAAAAATTTCACACAGTGTGCTTAAGTGTCTGGCCCCTCTCTTTTGACATCCTATTTTGCTAAATCTAAAACAACAGCAATGAC
>PVJO010033518.1:0-11991 GCA_004026905.1 Hystrix cristata
TCGTCAATCCCTGTTAGAAACCTTGGCGTTCTGTGATCTGCATCAGGTACCTCTTAGACTAGCAATTTGATCAGTTCTAAAAAGCAGTGTTTGGATTTGATGTCACCTCATGTCCTCGTGAGCTCAAACATTTCCTCTATCACTTGACTTAGTGAAGAGAGAAAAGAGAGTCACAGTGACCCTAAAAATCCTTCAATTGACTGCATTTGGCCTTATTTTCCAATTCCCAAAGTCTAGTGATGAAGCTCAAGGATCATATAACGACTGACCTTGAAGATGACCTTGAAAGAGGGATTTAGGGAATGATGGGCAGCCCCAGAGAAGGTGGAGAAGTTACACTGCTCCAATCAGAGTATGTAGAAAGGAAGGAAGCATGTTTCAGGAATAGTGACAGGAAAGTTCCTCTGGATCAGAGGGCAGTTGGGAAGTAGGGAATGGGGGAGTCGTGGGCTATCCATATTTTACAGGGGTTCAGGTTGGCTAAGCTGGACTTAGCTTATGGGGAGCTAGGAAAGAGACTAGATTGCAGAAGACAATTTAATCTTTCAGAAAGATCAGACAAAGTCAAACAGGAAACCCAATGAAATGAGAAAAGAGATTAATGTCTAGGAGTCCAGTTGAACAACTCCTATAGTTGCCAGGTATAGATGAAGACCTAGAACATTAGGAATGGAAAAACCCAATACTGAAGGCATTTCCTCACTAATGCTTTCTTTTCCACTCCTTCTTTCCCTTCTTGATTCGAATAAGCCTCTGAGTAATGCAATAATATAGGTAAAGTTGTGTTTTTATTCACCAAACTTAAGAGCATCCTTGCCCCTGGTGGTGGTCTTTGGTTGAGTGACATAGAATTAATTTTATAGCTTATCTCATGGTGGCCACCAAGAAAACTGTTCATTGGTTGACCTTTTGTCCTTACACAATTATGGAGATATGACACAATCTCCACCCTTAGTTCAAAAAGAAAACAAATCTTCCCGACTTTGATGACTCTCCTGACTTTTCGATCTCAGCCAACTATTTTTGGGGTTTCTTTCTATCTGCTCTCCTCCCATGATGATATATTCTTGGATGTTTCGTTCCCTTGGAGCTAAAGACATACTCTTTATGTGATGAAAAAAGACAGTATCTCACCAAAGACACTCTGGACTAACCGTCCATAACCCAGTGATAATAATTCCACTATCTAAGAGAAAAATGCAATTTCACCACAAACGCTCCCATGATGATTCAGTCCTAACTCTTGCCAGGGAAAGGGCTGCACCATTTCTTTTCTCTCTCCAGCACGCAGGCTGCTGTGAAAAAGCATCTGCTGTCTAATTCTTTGCTATATTAGGATAGAATGTTTTTTGGCTTGCTGACTCCAGGCCCTTAGGAAAAGAGAAAAAAAAATACTTCTCATAAAGTCTTCATTGCACAACCAGTTGGTCTGTGTCCTGGGAACCTCAGGCCTGGACTCATGCGTGGAGCTGCAAGAGGAACAGCTTAGAGATAATCGGGTCAGGAGCTGGTCGTGACGTGTTCACTCTAGGGGCACAGATGGTATCTATTTAGCTAGAGTCCTTCGCTGTGGCTGCTCTAACACCCAGCTCATTGTAACTGGCTTCTTATCACATTTGGGAGGGCCAGAATACTTTCCCTAAAAACTAACCAGACACAGCGTTTGATTTTTCACAGTTCAAATAAGGGATGAGAGAGTCAGCTGAAACAACAGGGTAGAAGAATAAAAATCCTCACTCAAAGACAGATCCGTCCTTGAAAATATGTCTGAAGAGCACCTGAGAAAAGTATTGGGGCTGCGTTTCCCTGCTAGTTCTTTTAGAACCTCCTCTCCATTGAAAGGGGTGGCTTTTGATGAAGACAGGGGTATGATTTTCCCACAGAGACTCCTGACCCAAATCAAGGTCAGAAGGCCAGGGGAGATGGGGTTACTGGAAGAAGGATCATCTTTTTAAGGCTGTGGCCCTATGTTTGGAAAAGAGTACATGGAAAGTCCAGGAAACACTCATTTTATTATGTTTTCTCTCTCTCTCTCAACCTTCAGCTTTCTGGGTATCAGTGACCTGGCTCACACCACAAGCCCTGGACAGCCACACAACATCCTTGAACACTAGTCAAGTCACAAGTGAACTAGGAAGCCCAACCTTTCTGGGACTCAATCATATCTAGAGAGCTTTGTGTGAATGTTTGTTTTGGAATGTAATCATACTAATATTGTTATTATTGCTACATTGCTATGATTTTTCAAATCAGCCCATTTTATATATTTCCAATCCCCTTCAAGTCCTGGAAAGATAGTTATTAAGTATGCCTTAAACTAGCAAATCTCATGTGTCTTACTATTTGTAGAATTGTTGATTTTTTTTTAAATTTTTTTGGTGCTGGGGATCGAACTCAGGCCCTTGTGCTTGCTAGGCAGGTGTTCTACCACTTGAGCTATATCCCTAACCCCCTATTTTCAGTTATTATTTAAGGACCATAGAGAATGCCGCCTCCTTTTCTAGGAAGGTGGATTTCAAAGCCAGAATGAATTGCATCTGAATAAAAGGAATGATTTTTTTTTTTTTAAATCAAGAAGACAGAGGAGGAAGAGTGCTTATTAAGTGATAAACATTTGCTTCTTCACAAAGCCCAGACTTCATGCCTCCAGCCATAGTATACCTGTTCTCAGAGTTTTAATAATGTAGCTCTCAGAAGACCTCCCTATTGGTTGTGGGCAATTCACAGATTTCAGCTCCTCGCTTCCTGGTTAGGGTTGATGGGCCGGGGAACAATTTTTATTAGGTTTCAATGCATCTGCGGTGCTTAAATAAGAGACCGAAGCAGCTACTTATTCCGTGCTTTAGGGTGATAAGTTGCATTAATTTTTATTTTAGGCTGTCTCCAAACATGGCTTTTATGGACTAATAAAAAAGCAATTTTTATAAGTTCACAAAAAACAATGAACACAGTCGAGCATAAATATCTTACAACCAAGGCCAGAGGAAAATTATGAACTAAAAAATCCGCTGAAAGTGCCACAAAAAAGCACAGTTCCTAGATGCTGCTTTCTCTCTCTCTCTCTTTTTCTTTTTTCTGCTTTCTCAAGGTAAATTAAACTCTCACCTACATGGAAAACTCTGTAAATGAAAGTTTCCACTCATGGCTTCTTCCCATTCTCACTCTGCAATAGTCTGGAGCTCTATCTCCCTACACTTTACTGGCTTGTACACGTAACACCCTTGATGATCAACCTCAAAGCTCTTTTGGGGTGTTATCACCTATTCACACCAGTCCTCTGTATCCTCGTGACACTTATTTTTAAATATATTGATGTGTATGAATCCTTAAGGTGTTTGCTTACTTTTAACTTTAGATTGTAAGCTTTTTTCAGAAATGTTCATAGTAGTGGTACTACATTACTGGTATTTGTTTTCCTCTGTAAAAAGAATCCTACAATTGCATCTGCTATAAGACCAGTGATTGATATTTGCTAAATACTTATGGTTAGCACTATTTCATGATATGAAACACGTAACTAGTTAACCTGCCAATTCTCTTCCACCAAGATAGTCCTAATATTCTAATACAGGAATCTCATGAAATTAAAAGGATATAAATTCTTTCTTTCACTTCATTGGACTTTAGTAATGCAAATCCGGTGCAATTGTTTTGGATCTAACTAAAATGTAAACTGTCCACAACAAAGGACTATGTGCAATCCTTACAGATATTTTAGCAAAAATCTCATGAGATGTCACAGAGAATCAACTAGGGCAGCCTTAATTGTCTGGTGTTTTCATCTCTGACTCTAGACACAAAGTTGTATTTTTCTGGTTTTTTTTTTTTCCTCAAGATTCACATTTCCATATGCTTGTTCACAATATACTGGAAAACATTAAAACCTAAATAAAAAATGTTTCAGGAAAATTAGGCCATTGCCATATCTCTGGAGAGAGATCATACAACTGTATGAGCAGAATCACTCAGACAAAAATGTAAGATTTAAACATGTAAAGTATATTTTCAATAACTCTCAACGCTGTACCTGGAAGTTTTTAAATAGTGGTAGTACTACATGACTGTACAATTTATGTTGTATGTATAAAACACGTTATCTCAATTGATGTTTAATAGACATTAAATATTTGTCCAAAAGCTAAAAAATAAGACTTACACAAATCATTTATTTACTCAGCTAAACATCTGATTGTTTGGCAACTTCTAGATGACCAACAGAAGTTTTAACTTTCAATTCTGCCAGTCTGGGCTCATGTGATTACCCTTTAATTTGGGAGCATAAATCCTTGCTTTACTGATTCTGTGAATTTCATATTTTAGACACACTATTAGCCAGACATTAAAATGTGTCATTGCTTCAGAACTCCTTGCAGAAAAGGAAAAGAAACAAGCAAGCACACAACAAAATCCCCAGGAACTTGAACATATAGTCAAATAGCCAGAAATTTTAGATAGTGCATATGGTCTTTTGCAGGATTTTAAGCGGGTTAAACTTCGCTAAGATAGTGCTTGTTGTTAATGTGTTTTTTGTTTGTTTGTTTACAAAAATAAAAGTAGTACCTAGAATTGAGTTGGAAGGTCTATTAAGGAAAAAAAATTAAAAAATCAAAGTGTTTCACCTACTCTCATACAGGATTCAACGCAATTCTGTGACAATATATATGGGAGTTGTTCTTTACCTGCCAAGCGATTCTATAATGGACACTAGCTAGGTTTCCTCTAATTCAACTCATATTTGACTGTATTTTTCTGAAAATAACATCAGATCCTACAGGTGAACTGCTTAGTCCCACAAGACTGACTTCCACTTCAAATGCCAACTGGCCACTCCAATTTGTACTGTGGCTTCTGATCAACCCACTCTATATTGGGGTTCCCTTGACCTCCTCTTTGGATTCAGTTAGTTTAGCATAGCATCTCACAGAATTCAGAGAAATACTTTACTTATGTACACCAGTTTATTAGTAATGGATATAATAAAGCACAGCTATGAGTGGCCACTGAAGTGACATACAGGGCAAGCTCTGGAGGGGTCTCGAGTGTAGGATTTTGCTATCCCTGTAGAATTGGGGTGCACCCCTCTCCTGGCATATGAATGTATTTTCCAACCCAGAATTTTTCCAAGTCTTCTTAAGTTTTATAGAAGCTTTATTAAATAGGCATGACTGATTAAATCATTGGCTATTGGGATCAACTCAACCTTCAGCCTCTCTCCTTGCTCAGGAGGTTAGAGAGCAAGATTAAAGGTTCTGAGCTTCTAATCACATGATTGGGTCCCTGGCAACCAGTCCCCAACTCAAAGCCTTTCAAAGAGCTCACCAAGAATCACTTCAGTGGAACAAAAGATGCTTCTCTCACCCAGAAAATTCCAAGGAATTCAGGAGCTCTGTGCCAAACATTTCTATCATTCAGGAAATTACAAAGTCGTTAGAAGTCTTGTGTTAAGGAGCAGGGAACAAAATCCAATATTAGAACAAGATTTTTTTAGTACCCCATTATAAGTGTTTTAAGATTTCTGTGTTCCAGGAATCAGGGGCAGAGATAAAATATGCATTTATTATTATATCAAAATATCATCGGATCCTGTTCACAAGGTAACAAATTCTATCTGGCACGTCCTTATTTGGCACTGTGTAGCTCTTAAGCGAAGCGTGTGGGACGTGGGGAAATTGGAAACTACTGCATCATATTTATAGAGGACAGATTTAGGGTCAAGAGCACTTGTGTAAAAACTGATTTTACCTAGCAAATATATCATTTTACTTAAGTTGAATGTTTATTTTGAGAAGATTTGAAGGAATTTCTAATTTAAGGTGATGCTAGCAGTTGTTGACTAACAAATCAGTAGCAACGACTTCAACGCAATAAAAATCTACTACTTATTCGCATAATACAATGCATATTCCTTATCGGGTGGCTTTTCTAAAAGGGCTTATTCCTAGCCTGGTGTTCTTCTACCCTGGGACATAATATCTTAAATGAATGGACTCCAGATTTTAGCCTCAAGAGGCTAAAGGATAACAGCAAGGAAAAATTTATTTTTTGATAGACCAGGTCTAGAAATACCATATGTCTTTGGCTGGAATCCATTCACATGGCCGCATTTCACTGCAAGGGAGGATGAGAAATGTGGGCCTAGATATGTGCCCGAGAAAAATTAAGAGTAGGTTTGGAGAACAATTATTGACCTCAACCGTAGGCCTTAAGTGTCCCCTTCGTGTCATCCATAGATAATGTCCTGGAAGGAATGAGGTACATCAATATTAGCCTAAAGCTCCCAGCTGCCACGCATCCATTTTGGAAATGGAGCAACATGTGTGAGAATCTCAGAAGGCACTGCTGCCACACAAAGGCCCTCCTTCTCCTGCACATACTGGATTGTACTTCTGCACTCTTAAGTTCCTGCCTCTGTAGAGACCAGCAGTTACCAAAGATAACACTGAAAAAAATAGGGCCCATCGTACCCAGGAGTTATATTTCAAACCTTCATAATTGAGTCTTCTCATTTCCTTTTTCTTCTGACTTGACAGTGATTTTCTTCATGCTTGAATGAGTTTTTTAATTCCACCAAGGTGGAAGTTCATATTTGCAAATTTTCTATTTCATAAAATGAAAGCTAAAGAAGTCTGATTAATTTTCTAGAGCTCAAAAAAGTTAGTTTTTTTTTCCCACCCCCATATAACATAAAAATGGATGTGCTAATTTAGCTGAAATGTTATGAAATATGTACTATTGGGTTGAAACCAAGTATGGAAATTCCATGAACGTTTCCCACTGTGATATCTCTTTGGAGACACCTGTTCACATCCTACCAAACAGATTTCTATTCCAATAATAAAAATGTAAATACATCCAACATCAGTAAAAGGAAATTTACCTGGCAATTTGAAGACGCCTTAACTTTCTGAGCAAGTTTGATCTCTTTTAATATTATTATGATTCCTAACCTGGATCAATATATTACACAGTTATACATGAAAATTGGCTATAAATACATGGATTCTATTATTATTATCTATTACTGAATTGATCAGACAAAATTTCAACTGACTGTTACAATTTCAATAAATTTTCTCCCATAACTCCTTTTCTGCAACCGACTAGCTCTATGAATGCTATTGGCTCTTAAAGAAATGATTAGTGGGAAGATAGTTGCATGTCAAATGCTGTATAATTCCTTGGAAGTCACTTTCCCACAGCATTTAAAGTTCTTGAAATTCCATTGATGATGTTCTCACACTATGCATGCTCAGAATTTCACTGGCAACACACATCTGTGTTTACCCTTTCAATCATGATAATGTCCACAACACTTTTCATATTCCTAAAGGATTAAGTAATACCTTCCAAAACTTAGAAGTCAAACATGACTTATACTGGACCTGGCATTGTCTTACCTGCCATAATAGGAAGAGTCTGAAATTAGAAACCACCTATATACTAGAACCAGAAGAACCACCCATTTCGGGCTTGAAGGTAAATTAATATAATGAAAGGATTTTTAAAGTAATGAAAGAAAAGACATAGACTTTAAAAACATTCTTTAAGATCTCTTTTTTCCTGCTCTTCATTGATAATCTAGATCAATTCTGTTTAAATTGAGGATTTTTTTTCATTATATTGAATATATTGTTGTGCACCTTGCCACCTTTCTTAAAGAATAAATATGCATGAATGTAATAGGAGATAGGGAAGAATCCTTTATCTATTCATGTTATATGTTGACAATAAAGCCTGAGACTTGAATGTTCTTCCTAAAAGAGTCTTAAGAAAGGACTCTTCTAAAGGACTTTCCTAAAAGAATCTTAAGAAAGTCCATAATACTGATTTCTTACAACTCTGGGATACAATCAGAATCAAAGAACCACAAATCAGTGATGCCCAGTATACTCATTATCACTCTTCTCCCTACCAATTTAGTCATGTCACTAAGTAGTGGCAGTAGTCTTCCCTACTAGGTTGAGATAGGGCTGCATAATGTTTCTCAACTTTCAGCTTTTGATATCTGCTATAAATGGACAATTGAGCTGAGTTGTAACAACATAAAAATCTATGTCGTTCCTGACCTAGACTATACCTCGGTGAGACTTAGAGGGAGAGAGAGCTTACACAGTCACAACCTGGGGAATCCTTTCTGTGGATTCAGATGGTCATATCTATAACAGAAGCTGCTGTTTGAATTACTGTTTCTTCAGATTTCTCATTAATTCAGGAAGCTTTTAGTGTTTTTCTGGTAGACACATCTGTGATGACTATTTGGAGACAATAGGGCATGATAGACAGAGGTTTAACTTTTATTGCATATAGAATACCCTTCTCTCTTTTTAAAGTTTTACCAGGTCTCAAGCTGTGGCTGTTCAAGCTGTAAAACACATTATATTTAACTAAATGAACGAAGCCACCTGCCATGATGATGGGACCAAAGATGAGGCTCCCAGGGAAAGCTGATCAAAGCAATTCTTTTTTTTTTTCTTCTTCTCCTGATCTTCTAAAACTAAAATCAGTGCCAGCCCGTAGGTATTTGTACAACTGTTACCCACTGGAAAACTAATTCTAAATCACAGGCAAAAACTTCACATGTACAAAATGATATGATCTTCAACTTTTTCATTCACTGCTAGTTGGTCTTATCTTTTTAATTCTAATTTGCCCTGATTTTTTCATTATTTTTAATTTTTAGAAACCACATTATGTTGGTTTTTGATATTTTAAATCATTTTGGAACAAAGTAAGATGTAAATACATAAAAAGAAATTACTACGTAAATACACCAAAATTTCCACCTTCAGCCATCTTATACTCTGCAATTTACAAATCTATCGCAGGTTAATATCTTCTGAAAATTATTTAGTTGTTTTTTGTTTTGTGTCTTTTGTCAAAAGGAGTCTTTTTCTAAATTATCCAATAGAAATATGCCAAAGGCATTAAATGCCTAAGAGTAATAGTGCCCCTGATATTATAAATTTTACGATTACATTTTATTCACTGTTATAATGGCATTTACTGGCCCAGGTAAAAGATATTGTTAGGCCTCTTTTTCTACAGAATTGATATTAAAAGTAACCCACAATTTAATCAATGTTTCAGAAGACACCAAAGGTGCAAAAGGCTATAAGGAGTTGTTTCTTGTCTCCAAAAGTTAATAGTCCCATGGAGAAGACACAGAATCTTATTTGGATCTATGAAATCTCATTTTTGCCTAGGTGAGTCTGAAGACAGTTATAAAATTAATTTGAAGAAATCAGACCACATGAAGGGAGCCCTCCTTACCCTTGAACCCTATACTGCCATTGCAGACTCAAAAAAAATCTACTTCAAATTCATCCTTCAGTCTGTTTCCTCTGCTCATTTTGGCAGTTGGTAGAGGAAACTGTGGTTTAGAGACTGATAGATAAAAAATTCAAGTAAAACAAAGCTCTTGAAGATATTTTTTTGCTGGCAATAGTGTCTGCTGCTTCTTTGAGTCCTTGATACATTTCCTACTTTGCAAATATTTTCCTTTTGAGAACTTCTTACCAATGCTGTCAGCAGAATTTATGATAAATGTAATTTGCAGCAGACAAGAGCTGTTTCTTTATTCTACAACTGCCGTGTACATTGCTCTTTACCTGAGCATTTTTTACTCCCTGTGATTCCAACTTCATATTGAAAGTGCTACACTAAGGAAGCAGCATATTATCTTAGAAAGATAATTGTGTAGGATGATAAGGAGCTGCCTTATTATTCTATACAATAAATTAAACACACTGTTGTACTGCTATTTATGTCAGGTGCATGATATATATATATTTTGATGTATATTATTTTTGAATATATGTATATATGTATATATGTATAGATTTATGGAGAAAACATTTTAGCTTTAGACTTACACATGTATTCATATAATACTTTATTATATGATACTTATTTTATCAAAAAGCTTAAAAAATAATAGGTTGATGAAATAAACTTTAAGTAGATGACTACAAATTGTATAGAAAATTAGAGTTTGCACCCTTAAGACTTTTAATTCAAAACCTATATTCTATACCATTGACCTTTTACAACATATTTGTTCTCTGAGTACATTTCTCTCAAGCTTTAACTTTTCAAAATATAAAATTTATACTAATCACTTTGCTTCCCACTTTTATTTTAATTTATATTTCTAGCTTACATTTTGTCTAATAGTCCATTTTCAACCTTTGTAAAATATGATTTGATCCAATAAGAATGGTATAGAGCTTATATAAGATTGTGTCTCTCAATTGGAAATTACACTTTCCCGATGTATTTATCTTTTTACTTTTCAGAGAACTTTCTGGACTTTTCATACTCCTATCAGGCAAAAAATAGTTTTATATGCTGTTTTAGATATATTTTATTTCTACTAAATTTTTGTATGTCTTCCAAAGCATACACAATTAACATATAGATCTAGCTTCCTGGATTCTAAGAAGTGTCACCTTTCATCCCTGGTTCTAATTGTTCATTCACTGAATACACAGGTAGGCTGGGTGCCTGGTGTGTGTCCTAGGGATCGTATCAGGCACTGGGCCTGTGGCTGTGACACTTGGAAAGCCACCTGAGTCCTCTGCAGATCACAGACAGGGAGGAAGACAGAAAGAAGACCTGTGATCATCAGTGTGGTGAGGGTCACAGAAAGGAAAAAGATGGGGTATTGTGTGTACCAATGAGAGAGGATTTAGTTTAGTCTGGAGGATCAGCATCTTCCCCAGGAAGTGACATTTATGCTGATAAATAGAGGAATTTGCCAGATGGGAAAAGGTAGGAGAGGGAACACCGGCTTTGGTGACAGCTGTGAGGTGACATAAGAGGCTAGCTTATTCCCTTCCCCAGCATTCATCGCCTGTGCTCAGGATACACCTTGGAAGGCCACTTTTCCAATGTCTAAATTAAACTTTTTGGGAAAAATGTGCTGCCATGTTTCTCCTTCCCATACTTATTGTTTAACTCTTGACTATGACAAAAATAAGATAAAGATACAAATTCATATGGTGTCTGCAGTATGAGCAAGGAGGTAACACAAGCAATAGGAACCCCTTTTTATTCCTTACCGTGGGCATTGTGATAAATACTTCAGTTTAATAATTAGTCTTTTGTGGTGAGATATATATTACTCCTATATATGTGGTGGAGGAAACTGAGGATTGGGAGGGTCAATTACACATGTATGGAAAAGAGCCAGAATGTGAAACCAGGCATGTCTCACTCAAAAGTTTAATTTCAAAACACAGATGGAAGGAATCAGTTCTAGAGTCCACAGCACATCGGATGACTGTTGTACATTTTGTGAATAGCTAGAAGAGCTCAAAGCATCTCAAGATCAGTAATAGTAAAGAGATAGAAAGATTAATTATTCAGATTTGGTCAGCGCACATTTGTACATGTGCTGAAATATCACACTGCACCCGATAGATATGTGTAATTATTGATGTGTTAATCAAAAATATTTTTAAATGTTTAATGAGATGGAAATGTAACTACTCTGTTTGGTTATTATACATTGTATACATGTATGAAATTATCATACTGATCCCATAAAAATGTACATTTTTTTAAATTTTTTTATTATTTTTACCAAGAACATGTATTGGTACATTGTATACATAATGTTCATAATCAACATGGTTATTTTGTACCTGTACATGACACATCTTGGTTTTCCCCCCTTCCCCCCCTTTTCCCCTCCCCTCCCTTCCATTCACCCACCCCTCCCTATTTGCAACAAGTGTAGCTACACTTTACCATTTTTTCCCCTTTCATCTTACTTTTCTTTTAACCTTCTACTTTATCCCCCTTTTCCCTATCTAGTTCTCTCTTTTGAATACTATCTCTCTTTTTTCTTTTTTAAACAAAATATCTATTCTACCCCTTTGTCCTTATTTACACTTATGGTTTCTCATATCAGAGAAACAATTCGATGTGTACTAATAAGTGTCTGATTTATTTCACTTAATAGTATGTTCTCCAGGAACATCCATTTAT
>PVJO010033519.1:0-11979 GCA_004026905.1 Hystrix cristata
AAGGGGAGGGGAAGGGGAGGGGAATGGATGCAGAGGGGGCATTTTTTAAATATTCATGTTTTTTGGGCTTGCTTCACATATGAACTTTTGAAATGCAAATTATAAGTTTCTTTATTTTAAAAAGTCTGTCTTCATTTGCTGCCTTTAAACTCTTTATCTCCACATGCTTTACTTAACTCAGGTAATGACCTTCAAAAATCAAAGGGCAGAGATATATGTTGGAGGACGTTTGAGTGTGGTGTTAAATGTTTTCCTTTAACCACATGCTAAAGCTTTCAGAATTACAGAAGACATATTTTCTTAGACCTTTTTGGGAAGTAGTGGAAGAAGTTTAAGTATCTAGTGCTCATATGTTGCCAGTGTTTGCTTGAAAAGATGATTATTTTAAATACTAGAAAAATATGTTTATCAGTCTATAAAACAAGAATATTGTTTTGTAGAGTCTCTTTCTTACTCAAGGCCTATAGTGGGTCCTGATCTGAGGCTGTTGTTGTCTAGAGATACACTGGGTGGTGATTATAACATTAGCCATATTCATCCTCACATTTCATTTATTCGTGAGTTCATGTGGCAGTCAGCTTTGTGTTACTGTAGCAAAACATCTGAGGCAACCAGTTTAAGAAGAATGGTTTGTATTCCCTCATGGTTTTAGTCCATGGTTGAGTGGCACCATTGCCATTGGGCCTGTGATGAGCCAGCACATCATGGCAGTGAGCATGTGGAGGAGTGATGTGTCATGTCATAATGGTGGGGAAGTGAGAGGGAGAGAGGAAGAGAGTGAGGAAAAACCTCTGTCAGGGACATGGCTGTGATTGATACAGCTTCCCCTCATTAGGCCCCTTAAAGTCTCCAGCATTTCCCACTGGTGCCACAGGTCAGCAGCCAAGCCTTTACACAGAGGCCACTGGGGGACAAGTATCTGAGCCACAGCAGGTTCTACATGGCTTAATTTTGATTTGATTGAGTTTGTTTCCTTTAGAGTAAATCATTAGTAGCTAGGCTAAACATCTTTCTGTGTGTCCTATATAGGTAAAATTTGTCATTCACCACAATTGAGTAATGAGGAATTTGTAGTTAATCAAATGTTTTAACTAATCATTGCATATATAAAAGAGATTACTGATTTTCTCAGAAATATGGTAACACTTTTTAAAAATTAAATTCCAATTTAGTTTCTGTAATAATCTGTTTACACGCTATCTGCTGTGGATTCTTTTTTTTTTTTTTTTTTTTTTTTTGTGGTGCCGGGGATCAAACTCAGGCCCTTGTGCTTGCAAGGCAAGCACTCTAATCACCGAGCTAAATCCCCAGCCACTGCTGTGGATTCTTAAATGAATATCAACTCTGGTAAGCAGCTCATGCACACAGGATGTTCACGGCCCAAGGGAAGCACAAGGATGGTCTCATCTATGTGTACACTGGCACAGAAAACTCTTTAAGACTGTGAGGATTGGGGGATTCATTCAGTTTGAATGCGTTTGAGAGGTAATGGTGATTACCTGGAGGGATGAGTGTGATTTGGTGTGGGATGGAGGTGAGAACTTGGTGGCCTGTAAACTAGTGTGGTGGGAGTATAGTTTTCCTGGGCCTGCTAGTGAGAAGTAACGCAAGAAAGGCAAACCTGGCATAATTGCAAGTAAGACAACATGGGGTACAATGGCAAAGAGTTGGCACTTAACTGTGAAAGCCAGTGTTTCACTGAATAATATGTCTGAGAGACCTTGAGGTTTCCCCCAAAACACTACGGTTTGGGAAATATTGCATATCTCCTCCTGTCAAGCATTCACAGCATGGGGTCTCACATTAAAGGGTACAGAAAGTCTTGCACTAAAGACACATCTTTTCTCATTAGTATAGTGTTTCCCAGATGTTCTTAGCCACAGAATCTTCTGGGACCCTTTTTAAAACACACAGGAAAACCTGTGTTTCATGATAATAGTTTGAGAAACTTCCACCACTGTGCTAGGCAATGGATTAGAATAAAAGAATGTCTGAGCAAGACATCTACATTCTGGGAAAAAGATTATAACCTTCCTTTGATTTGGATTATTCATGTATTTCAGAATATTATAGCTCATTGGAGCCACCATTGCTAATAATAATTATTCTTTTGGATATATTCTGGAGTGGGCATTAATAAATATTTCTGATTAATAATACTAAGGATAACAATATAATTCCATACCCCAATATATATGTAGGACTTCTGTGGATCTTTAATGATTAATTTTTTTGAATTTTGAACCACGTTCAAAGTTACACATTTCAAATCCCATTTTGTGAAGTGTGTATACTGTATCTGTCTGGGGGAGAATTATTTATATTTGAGGTATGAGCTGAGCCAGCCACATTTTTCTGTAGAACATCTTAGAGAAAAACTAATGACAAAGCTATGGTTATCCAGAGTTGTGCTTTTGACACCTGTAATCTTGAAAAATTAATGACATGAACTGTTACTTTGAATAAAGCAAGTGATCATATTTGCTGCTAATGATAAAACTTGAGCTTTAAAGCAAAAATTAAAATTAAAAAACTTGAATATACCTACGTATGGAGGAAAGGGGAGTGAAAATGGGAGCTACACATGGGACCTGATCCTTTCTTAGCAGAATCAGTTGCTACTATTACCCATATATGTATAGAGAATAAATGGATAAAGTTGTTAAACAGTCATGGTTTATTTTATGCACAACTCCACTGGGCATGGGATGCCCAAGTATTTGACCAAACATTAATTCTCGGTGTTTCTGCCAAGGTGTCTTTAAATTGTAGACCGAGCACAGAAGATCACCCTCCCTAAACACAGTGGACTTCATCCAGTCAGTTCAAGGCCTGGAAAGAGCAAAAGGCTGACCCTCCCTTGAGTAAGAGGGATTCTTCCTGTCTCGAGGCCTTTGACTGGGACATTGGCATTTTCTGCTAACATTCACTTGAGATTGTCAGCCTTCAGAGTGGAAGTGCACAACTTTAGCTCTCCTGGGCCTCCAGCTTCCCAAATCACTGTTGGGACTTAGTGACCTTCATAACTATGTAAGCAAATTACTTATAATCTCTTAATCTCTCCCTCTCTCCATATATATATATATATATATATATATATATATATATATATATATATATTCAATATATATATACATATATAGGCATAATATATAGGCAGGGATATATATGTATATATATGTTCTGTTTCTGTGGAGAACCCTGCCTAATTTAGGTATAAAGATATCCTTTCTGATGATGATAATACTCACTGAAGATCCCAAAATCAATTGAAAACTTTTTTAAAAATTAATTTTATTGGTAAATTTTATTTATTTTTTGTTTATTTATGTTTTTTGAGGGCTGGGGATCTAACTCAGGGCCTTGTGCTTGCTAGGCAAGCACTCTACCACTGAGCCAAAAATTTACCCCTGGTAAATTTTAGATATACATAATGATAACATTCATTGTAGGAGATTTATACCTATACGTGATATATATTGATTCTTCCTTTTTCTCCTCTTCCCCTCCTTTGAACCTCTCTTCCCCTCCTTATTTATGAAAGCTTTGTTTCGACTTGTTATGGTTTGTGTCCCCCCAAAGCCTCATGCCATCATAGGTGGGTCTTTTCCAGAGGTGGCTGAATCTAGAGTGTGTGATGCTGGGATCAAGGGTACGTGATTACTAAATCCATCCATTGACTGGTTTGGCACCGCCCTAATCCCGGCAGCCTGGGTAAAATATAAGCAGTTAAAAGAAGCTGTTTAGGTCCCCTTTTACTTACCTTGCTGCTTTCTGCCTGTCTGCCAGGCCACCCTGCCTTGCATCCGGCCAATTATGGACTGAAACCTCTACAGACTGGGAGCTAAATAAACCTTTCCTCCCTTAACTTTGAGAGTTGAGTATTTCATCTCAGCAATGAGAGAAAAGTAACTAAGACAGCATTTCTCCTTCTGTTCTCTTTTTTTCCCTTTTCCCTTCCTTCCTTTTCCCCCTCTGCTGTCCCTAGTTCCCTTTCCCATTTGAACGTTTTCTTCCTATTTCACAATACCTATTATACATTTTGGTCCGTATTTACACTTTCAGTTTCTCACATCAGAGAAGCAATGCAATATTTAAACATGTGTGTCTGCTTTACTTCACTTAAGAGTATGTCTCAGGACCCAGGTGGGCGGCTTTCAAGTTGTTCTACTTCATGAGCCCTTGAGTTTGCCTTTGGCAAGCTGGAAGTCTGGGGTTGCATCTTGCTTCCATGTCTTCTCATTTTCTCTCTCTCTCTTTCCTTCTATCTTTCCTTCTTTCTTTCTTTCTCTTTTTTCTTTCTTTCTTTCTCTCTTTTTTCTTTCTTTCTTTCTTTTTTCCTTTCTTTCTCTTTCTTTCTTTCTTTCTTTCTTTCTTTCTTTCTTTCTTTCTTTCTTTCTTCTTCCTTCCTTCCTTCCTTCCTTCCTTCCTTCCTTCCTTCCTTCCTTCCTTCCTTCCTTTCTTTCTTTCTTTCTTTCTTTCTTTCTTTCTTTCTTTCTTTCTTTCTTTTCTTTCCATCTTTCCTTCTTTCCTTCTTTCTTAGGTTTTATTCCTGAATTGATGCTTGTAAATTGTTTATGGCAGGTATCTTTATTGATAGTATTAAGAACTCTTAGGAAATGACTACTTCTCAGAGATGTTTTCCAAGTGTAGCTGGTTTTTGGGTTTTGAGTCTGTTGCAAGATCTTACCACTTCAATTTTGGGGGGATGGGAAATTGCTGCTTATTTGGCCTAGCCCTTGGTTCTTCAGCACTAGCCTATAGTATTGTTTATGACCCGCAGGCAAGCTCAGTCTTGGCATACAAAGAAGAACAACTGATTAGAACAATTATGTCACCTTGGCTAAAATAGTACAATCAGTAATAACAGCCTAGAAAATCCAAACTGTAGTAACTATTAATTTGCCAACTTTAACCATATGAACAAGATTGGTAGTTATATAACAATATCTAAGACAAAACAGAAAGTTGTGTACAGTAAATACCCTTCAATGTGGTGATTTTGCACTCAGAGGAGAAAATTTAAAGGGAGTTAGGGGAAAATAGAGAAACTGAAAAAGAGAAAGAGATTAGAAACAAGGTTATGCAGGTTTTGGGAACTGGTGAAGAAGATAGGATGGAAAGAAAGAAGGAAGAAACAGAAACAAGAACAGAACAGAACAACAACAACAAAAACTAGAAACAATGTTCCCGCTTACATAAAAACAAGAACAAACAAGAGAAAGCAAAGAGAGGAACAAAAGCAGAAAAACAAAGTCTGCTTCAGGGAGTGTCTCTGCTGTCACTGGTAGAGGGCGCGGAGAGAGCCCAGATCTGTGGTGCTTGACCCCAGCGAGCAGCTGTGGAACTGTGGTGGTGCGTAATCCCAGCGAACCTGGGTCTTCCGTTCCACTGATGTCCATGCTGCTTCTGGTTTCTGCTCGGAGACCCACAACACTCCAGCGCCTCGTGCCCCTTGAGCTCCCGCTGGCTCGAACTCAGTTGTGTCTCCAGCTGACGCTGGGAGCTGCTTGGTGGAGCCGACCTACAGCTGCTCAGAGTCCTGAGTTAAACTGTTCCCTGTACAAAACGGCTACCAGCCAATTGTCCTCTCCTGGGGGACCTCTGTACCCAACTACCTCACTAGACCCTGAAGTCTGCAGCGACTACCGCTCTCTGCCACTGGTGCGTTTCTCCACGGAGGTCTCTGGGGTCTCCAGCAGTCACCAGGCATCTGCAGGTTCTAGTTGCCACTCCCATGCCGCCAGCCGGGGCTCAGGGAGGAAGGCCCACTTGCCCCTCTCTCTTCTGAGTTGCTGTTCTTCTCTTCACTCTCCTGTGAACCCCAATTCTCACTTCACATCCCAGCCAGGTCTCAGGCACTCACTTCCCTCCTCCTTCTCTTCCTCACGCTGCTATATTCCAGCGTCTCGATTCTAAACATCAGAGAGGCTGTTTCTCTGCTGCTCACCATTCTACCATCTTCCCTGAAGTCCCCCCAAATGAGAACTTCTAAAACTGGGATTCAGAGAAAGGCACTTGGGTGGAGAGACTGAGCCTTTCTGGAATTATAAATTTTCATTATTATGTACATGCATTGTTCTGTGAAACTATAAAATACTAAGCCTCAAGAAAAGTATATTTTTAAATTATGAATTTTAGTCCTAAACTTTTTTGAAACTTCAACGTTTTAATGAAAACATTCTGAATTTGTAATTTTTTTTTAAATTTTATTTTAATGGTACATTTTAGATGTACATATTGATAACATTCATCATTGGGTATTTGTACCTGTACATGATATAACTTGTTGCTTCTTTTTTTCCCGTTCCCCTCCCCTCATCCCCTCCTCCCTCCCTATTTACAAAAGATTTGTTTCCATTTTTTCCTTCCATTTCTTATTTCTCTCATCCCTCTGTTCCTTTCCCCCTCTCTTGTTCCCTTTCCCATTTGGACATTTTCTTCCCTTTCCCAATATAATACATTTTAGTTTTTATTTACACTTCAGTTTCTCACACCAGAGAAACTATGCGGTATTTAAACATGTGTGTCCAATTTATTTCACTTAGGAGTATGGTCTCAAGATGCATCCATTAACCTAGGAATATCTCAAGCTTATTATTCTTTATGGCAAAGTAGTACTCCACTGTATAAAAATACCACATTTTCTTAATCCATTCTGCTGGTGATGGGCATTTGGGCTGCTTCCAAGATTTAGCTATTACAAACTGTGCTGCTATAAACATGGGTGTGCATATATCCCTGCGGTATAATGATTTTAATTCTTTTGGGACGATACCAAGAAGTGGAATAGCTGGGTCAAATGGAATGTCTAGTCCTAGATCCCTGAGGATCTCCACACTGATTTCCATAGTGGTTGTACCAGTCTACATTCCCACCAACAGTGGAGAAGGGTTCCTTTTTCTCCACAGCCCCTCCAGCATTTGTTATTGGCTGATTTGTTGATAACAGCATTCTTTGTGGAGTGAGGTGGAATCTCAGGGTTGTTTTGATTTGCATCTCTCGAATGACCAGTGATGTTGAACATTTTTTCATATGTCTATCTGCTGTTTCTACTTCTTCATCTGAGAAGTGTCTATTCATTTCTGCTGCCCACTTTTGGGTTGGGTCTTTAAATTTGGGAGGGGTCTGATTTTTTTGAGTTCTTTGTATATTCGAGATTTTAGTCCTTTGTCAGAGGAATAGCTGGCACAAATTTTTTCCCACTCTGTGGGTTGTCTCTTCACTTTGTTGGTAGCTTCTTTTGCTGTACAAGAGCTTTTTAACAAGATCAGGTCCCAGTTGTTGATTCTTTGTGCTATTTCCTGGGCAACTGGGGATTTGTTCATAAAGTCTTTGCCTACACCTATGTCTTCAAGAGTTTGACCTATTCTATCTTCCAATAGATTTAGTGTTTCTGTTTTAATATTTAGCTCTTTGATCCACTTTGATTTTAGCTTAGTGCCTGGGGAAAGATACAGGTCTAGTTTTAACCTTTCACATGTGGAAAGCCAGTTTTTCCAGCACCATTTGTTAAAGAGACTGTCTTTCTTCCAGTGAGGTTGTTTGGCCCCTTTGTCAAAGATAAGGTGACCGAGAGTGTTTGGACCTGTTTCTTCATCTTCTAATCTGTTCCACTGGTCCTGGGGTCTGTTTTTGTGCCAGTACCATGCTGTTTTTATTACACTAGCTTTGTAGTATAGTTTTAGGTCAGGGATTGTGGTGGCCCCTGCTTTGCTTTTGTTGCCTAGAATTACTTTTGCTATTCTAGGTTTCTTTTGGTTCCAAATGAATTTTAGGGTTGTCTTCTTTAATTCTTTGAGGTATGCTATGGGTAATTTAATTGGGATTGCATTAAATCTGTATAGCAGTTTTGGGAGTATGGCCATTTTCACTATATTGGTTCTTCCTACCCAGGAGCAAGGGATAGCTTTCCATTTTCTGATGTCTTCTTCAATCTCCTTTTTCAAATGAAAACTGTAGTTTTCATTGTATAGATCTTTTACTTCCTTCATCAGATTGATTCCTAGGTACTTCATTTTTTTGGATGCTATTGTGAAAGGTGTTGTTTCCCTAATTTCTCTCTCGGTGAGTCTGTTGTTTGTGTACAGGAATGCTATTGACTTCTGAGTGTTGATTTTGTATCCAGCTACGTTGCTGAATTTGGCTATTAAATCTAGGAGTCTTTTGGTGGAGTTTTTGGGGTCTTCTATATAGAGTATCATGTCATCTGCAAATAATGATAATTTAACTTCTTCTTTTCCTAGCCTTATTCCTTTTGTTTCTTTCTCTTGTCTAATTGCTCTGGCTAATATTTCCAGAATTATATTAAATAAGAGTGGTGAGAGCGGACATTCTTGTCTTGTTCCAGATTTTAGAGTGAACGCTTTTAGTTTTTGACCATTTAGTATGATGTTGGCTGTTGGTTTGTTATAGATGGCTTTTATCAGGTTGAGATAAAGACCGTCTATTCCAATTTTCTGTAGGGCTTTTATCATGAATGGGTGTTGGACCTTGTCAAATGCCTTTTCTGCATCTATTGAGATGATCATATGGTTTTTGTCCTCGGCTCTGTTAATATGGTGTATCACATTTATTGATTTGCATATGTTGAACCATCCCTGCATCCCTGGGATGAATCCTACTTGGTCATAGTGTATAATCTTCTTGATAACTTGCTGCATTCTGTTTGCCAGTATCTTATCGAGGATTTTTGCATCTATGTTCATTAATGAGATTGGCCTGTAGTTCTATTTTTTTGTTGGATCCTTCTCTGGCTTTGGTATCAGGGTGATGCTTGCTACCAGGAATGAATTTGGGAGTATTGCTTCTGTTTCAATTTCGTTAAAGAGTTTGAGAATTAGTGGCATTAAATCGTCTCTAAATTTCTTATAGAATTCTGCAGTGAATCTGTCAGGACCTGGGCTTTTCTTTGTTGGTAGGTTTTTAATTTCTTCTTCAATTTCAGTGGCCGATATTGGGTTATTTAGAGTTTTTATATTTTCTTGATCCAGTTTTGGTAATTCATATGTATCTAGGAATCTGTCTATTTCTTCTGTATTTTCGATCTTATTAGACTACAGGTTCTCAAAATAGGTATTGATGATCTTTTGGATTCCTGCCGGATCTGTTGTGATTTCACCCTTTTCATTCCTAATTGTATGAATTTGAGTCTTTTCTTTCCTTTTTTAAATAAGGTTGGCTAAGGGTTTGTCAATTTTATTTAATTTTTTAAAGAACCAACTCTTTGATTCATTGATTCTTTGTATTATTTCCTTAGTTTCAGTTGCATTAATTTCAGCTCTAATCTTTATAATATTCTCCCTTGTACATGCTTTGGGTTTGAGTTGCTCTTCTTTTTCTAGAAGCTTGAGGTTGAACATTAGGTTGTTTATTTGAGCTTGTTCTGTTTTTCTGATATGGGCGTTCAATGCTATAAATTTCCCTCGTAGAACTGCTTTCATTGTGTCCCACAAATTTCGGTAGGTTGTATTGGCATTATCGTTTGGTTGCAGAAACTAATTTCTTCTTTAATTTCTTCTCTGACCCACTGATTGTTCAAGAGTGTGCTATTTAATTTCCATGTGTTTATGGAATTTTTGTGGTTCCTTTTGCTGTTTATTTCCAGTTTTAATGCACTATGGTCTGATAGTATGCATAGGATAATTTCAATTCCTTTGCATTTACTTAAGCATGTTCTATGTGCTAGTATGTGGTCTATTTGGAGAAAGTCCCATGTGCAGCTGAGAAGAATGTGTATTCTGATGTCGTGGGGTGGAATACTCTGTATACGTCTACTAGGTCCATTTGTTCAAGAGTTTGGTTTAGTTGTGATATTTCCCTGTTGACTTTTTGTCTAGTCAATCTGTCGATTTGTGACAGTGGGGTATTGAAGTCCCCCATTACAATAGTATTGTTGTTTATTTGGTTTTTCATGTCCATCAATATTTGCTGTATGTAATTAGGCATGCTGGTATTAGGTGCGTATGTATTTATGATTGTCATCTCTTCTTCTTGTGTTGTTTCCTTTACAAGGATGTAGTGACCTTCTTTGTCTTTCTGAATGAGTTTTGGCTTGAAATCCACTCTGTCTGCAAATAGAATGTCTACCTCTGCTTTTTTCCGGGTTCCTGTCACATGAAATATTGTTTTCCATCCTTTGACTTTCAGTCTATGAATTTCTTTTTGAATTAAATGTGTTTCTTGTATGCAGCAGATTGCTGGGTTTTGCTTCTTGACCCATTCTGCCAGTCTGCTTCTTTTAATTGGCGAGTTAAGACCATTTACATTGATAGTTATAAGTGACATATGTTGACTTATTCTTGTCATATTATTTACCTGTTCTTGGCTTCCTAGTTTTCCCTTCTGTTTAATTACTTGCCTTGCCTGAAGGATTCATTCTGTTGTGATTCCTGGAGTTGTAGTCCTCATTTTCTCTTTCAGAATGTCCTTCAGAATATTTTGGAGTGTTGGTTTGGTGGTCATGAATCTCTTCAGGTGTTCTTTGTCATGGAAGTATCTTACTTCTCCATCAATTTTGAAAGACAGTTTTGCAGGGTACAGCAATCTGGGCTGGAAGTTGTTGTCTTTTAGGGCTTGAAATACTTCAAGCTCTCCTTAGCTTGAGGGTTTGTGTTGAGAAGTCTGCTGTGATTCTGATGGGCTTTCCTTGATAGGTTATTTGTTTCTTTTCTCTAACTGCTTTCAATATTCTGTTCTTGTGTTGAACTTCTGGAAATTTGACTATTAAATGCCTTGGGGTAGATTTTTGTTGATCGTGGCTAATTGGAGTTCTGTATGCCTCACTTATCTGTATGTCCAGTTTTTTTTCCATACTTGGGAAGTTTTCTGCCACTATTTCTCTGAAGAGGTTTCTTATGTGATTTGTGTTTTCTCTTGCTCTTTCATTGACTCCAATCAATCTTATGTTATTTTTCTTCCTGTCATCCAGCAGCTGTTGTATTGATTTTTCATGGTCCCTTACCATTTTGAAGAACTCTTTCTTTTCTCGATCATTAATCACAATCTTGTTTTCTATATCTGAGATTCTCTCTTCACATTGTTTCATCCTACTGCTGATACTTTCAATGTTATGTTTAATCTCTTGGACATCTGTTTGAATCTGTTTCATAAATTCCATTTCTTTCCTGTATTGGGCATTTATGGTTTCCCTGATTTTTCTAAGCTCTTCTATTTTTTTATCAGTATCTGCTCTAGAGTCACTGGTCATTTATTTCATTCTGGAAATGATTTCTCTTTTGATGTTTTCTAGAGCCTCACTCATCTGCTTTGTTACTTCTGCAGTTACTGCTTCCAAGAGTCTGGGTGGGAAGCTTTCAGATTGTTCCACTTCATTACCCCCTGGGTTTGCTTTTGGTGAGCTGGAGGTTTGGGGTTGCATTTTATTTGTGTGTCTTCTCATTTTCTAGTTTTTCTTCTTTCGTTTAGTTCCTGGGTTGATGCTTATGAATTGCCTGTGGCAGGTAGCTTTTTTTTGTTTTTGACAGGTGTAGCTGGTTTTTGTATTATGAGTCTGTTGCTAAATCTTACCTCTTCAATTTGTTGGGCCTGAGAAGTTGCTATTTGGCCAGCCCTTAGTTCTTCGACCATGGCCTATAGTGTTATTTGTGACCCTCTGCCAGTCTTAGTCTTGGCATTCAAGGAAGAACTGAGTAGAACAATTCTGTCACTTTGGCTAAAGTAGTACAATCAGAAACAATAATAGCATCAGACACAGTCTAGAAAATAACAAACTGTAGTAGCTATTGATCTGCCACCTTACACCATATGAACTAGGTTTGTGGTTCTATAACAGTATCCCCAATAAACCAGAAACTTGTTTGCAGTAAATTTGGCCTCAATACTATGATTTTACTTTCAGTGGAGAAAGCTCAAAAGAGATTCGCAGGAAAGGATAGAGAAATAGAAGACGAGAAAGAGCTGAGAAGCAAGGTTGAAAGCCAGGGGGAAATTATGTAAACTTTGGGGAACTGGTAACGG
>PVJO010033520.1:0-11986 GCA_004026905.1 Hystrix cristata
GAAAGGGAAAATATGGAAAATGATAAATGAACCTGCTGTAAATAGGGAGGGAGGGTGCAGAGGGGAGGGGGGGAGAGGGGGGAGAACCAAGATACATCATGTATAGGTACAGAATTAATGTAATGAATGTGACCATTGTATGTAGAATGTACCAATACATGTTCTTGGTTTAAAATAAAATTAAAAAAAAAATAATAATGTAATACTATGTTAACTAATCAACACTCTTAACTCCACCTCCACTTAATGGATTATTATGTCTCTTCCAAAGGAATATTCCCTCTCCATGTATTAAGCATTCGATTGTTGAATATAAAGAGATATAATTGTATTCTAGATATTACCTTCTAGGTATACATAATGTCACGACCTCCCCCGGGGTCTTGGGTAGTCAGGTCCCCATCCCAGCGGAGGTGTTGGGCACTGAGGTAGTGGCTGGCCCAGGCCTGACTCTTGCTCCAATGCAGAAGGCTGAAAGACAGTCAGATTGAGACCAAAGTGCCAAGGAGAGAGTAACTTTTAATAAAGCAAAAGCAAATACAAAGCTGCTATCCCTCAGTGAGAGAAACAGGGGCACCCGAAACTGAGCCACCGTTGGGCACAGCCTCACTATACAGCTTTTACAGGTCTTGACTGGGGGGGGGGGTCCACTCTGACATCTCTCAACTGAGGATGTCACTATTGGATTGGTCAAATGGCTCGTTACTAGGGAACATGGGGAAGGGTCTCTGTGGAGTTCCTATTAGGGTTTGGAGTCAAACTTTTTTCAAACTTCTGTAAAAGCAGCCTCAGAGGGAACAGTATAAGGAGGGAATGTGACCACAGGCTGTCATCTTCACTGGCAGCATCAACCACAAGTGGCCGTAGGCTGTTATCCTTGCTGGCAGTGTTAACCACAGTAGCTGCTGTAACCTGCTTTTACTCTTAATAAAGTGTCCTATGTCTCTTCTCCGGCGGGGTCTCCTGCTCTAGCCTTGCCTAACGTTCCCCCTCCCCCTACAATAACACATACTCGAACTTTCCAATACTTTCTGAGAACATAAAATAGTAAAACATCATCTAGTTCACTAGAGAATTGTGATTCGCTTCTGGAAAACAAGTTTGGGAAAGTACCCCCTTCTGTAAGACAGAGGCACTCTTTCTCTTTTTCACAGACCTCAGATTTGAAAGAGTAGAACATTCAGGGAGAAAGAAAACAGAAAACACCAATATTTAAATTGTTACATTCCTTATCAGCAAAAACTCTTGACTTAGGTTGAGATTAGAGAAAATATAGACACACACACACACACACACACACACACACACACACACTCTACTTTTGAAAAAAATGCTATCCTCAACATTCCAAAAGTATTTAAGTAGACAAAAAAAAACCTCTCAACTTAGACTAAAAAAGTTTCTTTAAAATGAGACCTGTGTTGATTTATTTAACTAAAAATTTATACTCCAAATATACACTTCTCAAAGTAATAAAATAAAATTTAAATTAAATTCACATTAACTTCTTCCAGTATCTTGATGAAAATGAAGGAGATGGATAATTCAAGGTCATTTTTGTCGGAGAAACTGTAAACGTTAAGAAAATGACTTTTATGTGACCAAAGTGTCACATTTTAGCAATCATGGCTGTTTTAGATTTGTAATAAAAGCATGAGACAGGAGGGTTAGGAGGATGGCAAAGAATCAATCAAGCCAAACATCCAATAATTTCCTATCAAAAAACATATTTCTAAGTACTTCTCATGATTAGAAACAATCTATTTCCCAAGTTAGTCCATTCTGTTAGCGTTTAGATTTGATTGTTCAAAACAGACTTCTTTAAATAGATCAAAAATCTGTCACACTTTAATTCACCCACCAATTCTAGCATTACCCTCTGGGATCATAAATAACTGCATATGCTTATCACTGCCCACTTCCCTTTCAATATCTGAAAATAATCCTAAATCTCTCCCTCACATTTTTCTCTGCTGTGATCTAAACATGTCTAGTTATTTCCACTGTAACGTACTTCAGATGACACAAAGTTTAATTTTCTCATCTTTTTGGTCTTTCTCTTGCCTATAAATGGCTTTCCCAAAAAATGCAACTTTATACATGTCACACCAGCCTGTAGGACACTCTCCTTCCCACTGTGGATGCCATAACTCAATGAGGTTGTGACAGTGGGAACGGAGTCTAGTAATATGACCATCCCATCAGTAAAAATAATCCAAGAAAATGGCATGATGCCCCTCTATCTTTGCCTTACATTTTTATACAGATTTACTACTTTAAAGTTTCAACCTTACAAAAAAGCAGAATTTTAAAAATGAAGTAGGACATTCACTCGAGTACCAGAATTATCGATTTACAACCCTTGCCATTCCCACCCAGAAATCGAAAATCCTAAATTCTGCTACAAGAAATCATACTGCTTTTAAAAAGCCAGCTCAGTTTTGTAAACTAAATAATCTAAAGCAAAAACATTTTTTTACTTGCACAATCCCTTCATTCACTTAAACTCCCAGATGCTAATGAACATAATATGAGATTAGATAGTGTTCCCCTCTCTGTGGGAGAAGTTCAAACAGAGAGGACAAAAGAAAGATTATCTCCAAAACAGAAAAGCCAACAATGCTTTAAATCCAGACAAATGCTTCTACTTTGATGTGCTATTTTGCAAGATTTCAAAAAAAGGAAATGTTCAACGACAACAAAAAGTACTACTTTTTTATCCTGGCTTTCGTTATTATTGGGAAACCATTAAAACAGAAGTCACACTTGCTCAATGCCTAGAAGAGACAAATCATTATTTAGAGCAGGAGTCGTAAGGTGTGAAAGGCTCGTGGGTGGGTCTGAAAGGTTTCCAATCCCAAATCTTGGGTTTAGTTCCTCTCATTGCTAAATGAAATGCTCAAGATTTTAAAAGTTGATAGAAGAATGTCTGGGAAAAGGCCTAGACGGGTCAAGTATAAAGTCTGGAAGAATTATCTTCTGGTTTCTATCATTTTAAAGCTTTTCATTCCAGAAATAAGTGAAATTTTCATATGGTCCAATATGACATTTTTTATGACCTTAAATACAGGTCTTAATTATTCACAACAAAATTCTCTCTACATAAACCTTCTCAGTATCCAAAAGACACAGATACAAAGTTTATTAGTTCCTTGGAGGCAGGCAAAATTTGAAATCAGGATATTGCTACTGGCCTTGTACCTGCTATGTATTTTAAATAATTCCTGTAAAGAAATCTGGCGATAGTTGAAGTAAAGTTCTATCCAGTAAATGTAGTAGAGTATTTAGAGTACTTAGGCCCAAGTCTTATTGCCGCAAACTTTATGTGTTATAAAATTTCAGAGGCAAATATTGTACCTGCTAATTAGATGACATCTTCTGTCCTAGTAATTATTGCTAAATAATGCACCTTTCTGAGTCTGGGGGGTAAAGGAGAAAAGGGAAAACACGGCTGCCAAGATAATCAATATCAACAGCCAAATAAACATAGAGTGGTGTTAAAAAAGGATTATGAGAAAATTATAAGTATTTCCATGAACAAGTCTACTAGTGTGCTGGAAACATACTGTATTCTAACATAGAAGGCAGTTCCATGGAGATGTGCTTACACAGAAATGCATCAAAACACATGCTTACATTGTGCGCGCTTTGCTCTGTGTAAGTCACATCTGAATAAGGAAAGAAAAAAAATGTATCCATAAGTCACCCTTGGTCTTCTCTTGGTGACTCTAAAATTCACTTTTTGCTTATTTTGCATTATTTGGAGTTAAGCTCTTAAGTTTCTTTTTAATTATAACAATTAACATCCAAATTTAGTCAAACTTACAGAACACAATATATGGTTCCATCTGCATGTAACAACAAGCAATGTAAACAACCACAGAAATGCAGTATTAAGTCACAACTACATAAAGTTAACTGTAGTACTTATTGTTTGGATTATTAGGTTCTTGTTTCTGGCATATCTTTGTTCCTCTAAATTCCCATCCCCCTCCTTTCTCCTTTTCTTATTCCCTTTCTCTATGGGGTAAGATCTGTCCCCTTGTCTCCTTCTATTCATATTTTATGATTTGCTTTGTTTGTACCATGCCTCATTCAAACGAGGGATACCGTATGGTATTTAAGCTTGCACATCTGGTTTATTTCACTCGACATTATGTTTTCCAGAGCCATCTATTTTCCCACAAATAACTCTAATTTGTCCTTCTTTATAACCAAGTAATATTCCATTATATATAGATACCGCATTTTGTTCATCCAGTCATCTGTTGATGGGTATACAGGCTGCTTCCAAAACTTAGCTATTATGAATTGTGTGGCTACAAACATTGGTATGCAAGTATCACTGTAGTGTGATGACTTCAGCTCTTTGAGGAAGATATGCAGGAGAGGAATGGCTGGGTCATATGGAATTTCTACTTTCACACACTTGAAAAATCTCCATACTGATTTCTAAAGTGGCTGTACTAGTTTGTATTCCCACCGACAATGTAGGAGAACTCCTTTTTCGCCACAGCCATGTCAGCATTTGTTACTGTTTGATTTTCTAACGATTGCCATTCTTTCTGAGGTAAAATGGAATCTTAGTGTTGTTTTAATTTTCATTTCTCTAATGGCTAAAAATGTTGAACATTTTTTCGTATATTTGTTGGCCATTTGTATTTCTCCCTCTGTGAAGTGTCTGTTCATTTCTCTAGCCCATTTCTTGACTGAGTCTTTAATTTTAGGTGGTTTAATTTTTTTTGAGTTATTTATATATTCTAGATATTAGTCCTCTGAGGAGTAGCTGGCAAAAAAAAAATTTTCTCATTTTGTAGGTTGTCTCTTTACTAACTGACTCATTTGCTGTACAGAACCACTTTAGTCTGATGTAATCCCATTTGGTGATTCTTGTTGCTGTTTCCTGTGCAACTGAGGTTCTGTTTAGAAAGTCCTTTCCTACTATGTCTTTAAGTGTTTTACCTATTTTGCCTTCCAGAAGGTTTAATGTTTCTGTTTTAATGTTTAGATATTTGACACATTTTTATTTCAATTTAGTATATGGTAAGCAATATAGGTCCAATTTCATTCTTGTACAAATAGATAACCAGTTTTCCCCACACCATTTGTTGAATAGGCTCTTTCCTCCAACATATACTTTTTGACCCTTTCTCAAAGATCATATATTTGAATATGCCTGGGGAGGTTTCTGGGTCTCAATTCTGTTCCATTGGTCCACACATCTGTTTTTCTTCCAGTACCATTCCATTTTTATTACTGCTGCTTTGTAGTACAGCTTGAAGTCTGGTATTGCTATGCCACCTGTTTTGCTCTTACTGCCCAGAATTACTTTTGCTGTTTGGAGTTTCCTTTTGTTCCATATAAATTTTGGGAATGTTTTCTCTAGATCTGTAAAGTATGCTATTGGTATTTTGATTGGGACTGCATTGAATCTGTGTAACAGTTTTGGAAGTAGGGTCATTTTGACAATATCGGCTCTGCCTAACCAGGAGGAAGGGATATCTTTCTGTTTTCTGATGTCCTCTTCAATCTCTTTTTTTCAGAGTGCTGTAGTTTCCTTTGTAGAGATTTTTCATTTCTTTTGCAAGGTTAATTCCTAAGTATTTCATTTTTCTTGAAGTGTCTATGAATGGTATCATTTTCATAATTTCCTTCTCATCCTCTTCATTGTTGGTATACACAAATGCTAATGAATGTCATGTGTTGATCTTGTATCCTGCTACTTTGCTGAAGTTGGTTACTAATTCTAGGAGCTTTTTGGTGGAGCTCTTTGCATCTTCCATGTAGAGTAACATGTCATCTGCCAATAGTGATGATTTGATTGCTTCCTTTACTATTTCTATTCCTTTTATTTCTTCTTCTTGCCTAATTGCTCTGACTACTGTTTCAACCACTATGTTGAAAAGCAGAGGTGATAGCGGACATCCTTATTTTGTTCCTGATTTTAGGGGGAATGTTTCCAGTTTTTCCCCATTTAGTATCAAGTTGGCTGTTAGCTTGTCAGAGATAGCCTTTTTCATATTCAAGTATGGACCTTCTATACCTGTTTTCTTCAGGGTTTTCATCAGGAAGCAGTGTTAGATTTTGTCAAAAGACTTTTCTGCATATATTGACATGATCAGTGGTTTTTGACCTTGTTCCTGTTTATGTGATGTATTACATTTATAGTCTTACTTATGTTGAACCATCCTTGCATCTCTGGGATGAAACCTACTTGATCATGGTTTATCAGCTTTTTGATAATATGTTGCATTCTATTAGCTAATATCTTGTTGAGGATTTTTGTGTCTATGTTCATTAAGGAGACTGGACTATAGTTCTCTTTTTCAGTTGGGTCTTTGCCTGGTTTGGGATCAGGGTGATACTGGCTTCCATAAATGAATTTGGGAGCACTCCGTCCCCTTCAATTTCTGTGAACAGCTTGAGGAATACCAGTGATACAATCACCTTAAAGGTCTTGTAGAATTCAGCTGTGAATCCACCAGGTTCTGGGCTTTTTTCAGTTGGTAGATTCTTTATTACTGAGTCAATTTCCTTGCTTGTGATTGGGTTGTTAAGTGTATTTATGTCTTCTTGGGTTAGTTTTGGTAGTTCCTATGTGTCTAGAAATCTGTCCATTTCTTCAGTATTTACTAGTTTGCTGGAATATAATTTTTCAAAGTAGTTACTATCTTTTGGATTTCATTAGTGTCTGTTGTGATTTCACTTTCATCATTTCTACTTGTATTTATATGGCTCTTTTCTCTGTTTCTCTTAGTTTTGCTAATGGCTTGTCTATTTTATTTATTCTTTCAAAAAACAAGCTCTTCAATTCACTTATTTTACAAGGGGTTTTTTTATTTTCAATTTCATTAATTTCAGCTCTCATCTTTATAATTTCCCTCCTTAGTTTCAGGCTGAAGCTGGTTTTCTGTTGTTTCTCAAGTAACTCAAGATTTCTCATAAGGTTATTTAGGCCTGCTCTGTTTTCCTAATGTGTGTGTCAACTACAATAAACTTTCCTCTTAGAACTGCTTTCAAAGTGCCCCCAAGGTTTTGTTGAGTTGTACAGTCATTATCCTCCAAAAATTTTTTAATTTTTTCTTTAATTTCTTCCCTGACCAATTTGTTAAGAGTATGTTGTTAACTTTCCAGGAGCTTTTGCCTTTTCTGACTTTCCTTCTGTCATTGATTCCTATTTTCACTGAACAGTGGTCAGACAGTGTGCATGAGACAACATCAATTCTTATACATTTACTTTGGCAGGCTTTGTGAACTTGTATGTCATCTATTTTGGAAAAAGTACCATGTGCTGCTGAAGAGAATGTACACTCTGTTGTGGAAGGGTGGAATAATCTGTATATATCTATTAAGTCCCTAAAGGCAAGGATGTGGTTCAGCTCTGAAACTTCTCTATTGACTTTTTGTTTAGTTGATCGATCTCTTTGCAAAAGTGGGGTGTTAACCGTCCCCTACAATGATTGTGTTAAATGTTTATTTGATCTTTTAATTTCAGCAGTTTTTGCTCTATGAAGGTAGGTGCTCCAGTATTTGGTGCATATATATTTATCAATATTATCTCTTCTTGTTGGATTGTTCCTTTAACTAGTATGTAGTGACCTTCTTTGTCTCTTCTAATCTGTTTTAACTTGAAGTTTACCATGTCTGATATTAGAATTGCTACCCCTGCTTGTTTTCTGAGTCCTGGTGCATGAAATGTTATTTCCCAGCCTTTCAATCTATGAATATCTTTTTTTGATCACAGGGCTTTTGTGAATGCTACAGATTATTGGGTTATGTTTTTTGATCCAGTCTGCCAGTCTGTGTCTTTCTACTGGAGAGTTGAGGCTGTTAACATTGATATTGCTGAGATGAGTTAGTTATTTACTATCATTGTCTTCTTTATCTGTTGGTTTATTTTTTTTTTTACTTTTTCTGATGTTTTTTGTTGTTGTTTATCCCGGCCTGACTAGTTTCCTCAGTGTTTTCAGATGTGTCCAATCTTCTGTTTCTCTCAAGAATATTCTTAAGTATTTCCTTGACAGATGGTTTAGCTCTCATATATCTTCTGAGCTGGTCTTTTTCATGGAAATACCTTATTTCTTCATCTATGTTGAAAGATAGCTTTGCTGGGTAAATTAATCTGGGTTGGAAGTTATTTGCTCTCAGGGTTTGAAATACTTCATGCTCTTCTGGCCTTCAGGGTTTGCGCTGAGAAATCTGCTGTCATTCTAATTGGTTTACCTTTATATCTGATCTTTTTTTCTTTGACTGCCTTTAAAATTCAATTTTTTTTTGTTGGATATCTGTGAATGTAATAATAATATGCCCTGGTCCCAATCCAAAAATGGGCATCTGAAATGAATAAACATTTCTCAGAGGAAGAAATAAAAATGGCAAATAAATATACGAAAAAGTGTTCAGCATCACTAGTCATTCAAGAGATGTAAATCAAAACAATGTTAAGATTCCATCTCACTCCAGAAAGAACTGCATTTATGAAAAAATCAACCAGTAACAAATGCTGGCAGGGCTGTGAGGAAAAAGGAACCCTCTTCCACTGTTGGTGGGAATGTACATTGGTCTAGCCACTGTGGAAATCAGTATGGAGATTCCTCAAAAAACTACAACTAGAGGTTCCATGTGATCTAGCTATTCCCCTACTGGGGATCTTCCCAGAAGAATTAAAATCATCATACCACAGGGATGTATGCACAACCATGTTCATAGCAACACAATCTGTAATAGCTAAGTCCTGGAAACAACCTAAATGCCCAACAACCAATGAATGGCTAAAGAACATGTGGTTTTTCTACATAATGGAGTACTACACCACCATAATAAAGGATAACCTAGAGACATTTGTATGTAAATGGATGTACCTGGAGAACATACTCTTCAGTAAAATACATCAGACACTCATGAGTACACATCAAATTGTTTTCTCTGATATGAGAAACTGTAAGTGTAAATAAGGACAAAGAGGTGTAATAGATACTATATAAAAGGAAGATAATATTCAAAAGAGAGGAGAACTAGAAAGAGAGAAGGAGGAAAAGCAGGAAGGGAAAAAAGAAAGGAAAGAGGAAAGAGAAATAATGGAAAAATATGAATAAACCTGCTGTAAATGGGGAAGGAGGGAACAGAAGGGGGGTGCAGAAAAGGGGGGGAATCAAGATATATCATGTACAGGTACAAAATAACTGTGACGAATGTGATCATTACGTATACAATGTACCAATACATGTTCTTGGTTAAAAATAAAAAATTAAAAAATTAAAAAATAAAAAATATGCCTTGGTGACCGTCTCCTTTTGTCATTATTACCTGGCATACTATAAGCATCTTGTACTTTAAGATCTTTTATTTGGAAATTTTCTTCAATTATTTCTGTAAGCATATTTCTGTAAGACTATCTGGGTAGTCTTCAAAGTTTTCTTTTACTCCAATTAGTCTTAGCCTAGTTTTGGTTTGGTTTTGCTTTTTTTTGGGGGGGGGGGTGTTGTTTGTTGTTGTTCTTGTTATCATCTAGTAGCTGCTAGATAATCTTTTCTTTTGGGTTTCTTTGAGTTCTTTATCATAATCCACTATTTTGTCCTCAATATCAAATACATTGGTCATTTCTTGAGTGTATGAATTCTATAGTTTTCTTTTTCAGGAATTTCTATCTGACATCCATTAGAGGTTTCCATATCTTGGTTGAATCTGTCATTCAAGTTTTGAACTCTTGGTTAGCTTGTCCAGTTTTTTTGCCTATTTCTCTGAAACTCATTGTGAGCATAATGAAAGTATTATTGCTATAAACTTTTGGTTCATTCCTCTTTGAATTCCTCTATTTTTTTTTAATTTCCTGTAAGAACTTTTCATAGATTTCTGCTATATGGTGTTTGTTTTCTTCTCCCTTTGCATCTCTTTGCCTTAGGAGAGTTGCAAGGGGTGGGGGTGGTTTGTAGCTCTTCTAGTCCCTTGTTTTCCTGTTCTCCTGTTTGAAATTGTGTTTGTTCATATTTTTTTTTTCAGATTTTCTCCTCCCTGGGTGGAGGTTACTGCTGGTTGGGCGTTAGAGAGGTGAGCAGGGTTTGTGGGGATATGAAGCTTTTTAGTAACCTGCTCCCTTTCCGGGAGTAATTTTCATCTTTGTATATCCAAGTCTAGTATTTGCTACTTCAGTTGTTTACTTAAGTGATTTCATTTCTGTCTCTATGTTTTGCTACCGGGATACTTCACTTTATAACAGTATCTCCAGTTTGAATCTTATACCATTTCTATATAAGCCCCTGCATTTACTCTTGCTCCCCTTTGCCTATTCTGTAGATGAGGGAGAGAACCTAGCCAACTATTCAATCGGAGCCAATGGAAGCACAATTCTACAAAGGTAACTGCTTCACGAGCCCTTGAAAGAACAAAAGAAAATACTATATAACTTAAAAGACATACACAAACTTGAAGCAACAAAATGTCTACTGAGAACATTGATTAGATAAGTCAATGAGCCACTATATATGTGATTCCCAGATCACTTCTTTGCCAAAGTGTCTAACAGAGCACTCCCCAATTTTTCCAATGGTCCTTCTATTACCAAGCTGGTGTTAACTGAGACTCAGGGCCTGTCTCTGCCAGGTTGCAAGTATTCTTGCTGAGTTTGACTAACCCTTAGTTCTTGGGTTAGTGACTCTTGCTGTCCATCTCACTGAGTGCAATGGTAGGTTCAGCAGACGAGTTCACTGGTGTTAAAGTGTCCTCTGAATTAAGATTATTCAATTCAACTACAGCAGTATCAGGCTAATCTGTTACAGTAGAATCTATCAGGGTTAGTTAGTTGAGAAACTTACATACCCTAAAACCCAGTTTTGAGTCTCACTTTAGAGAAGAAATCCACAGTCACGGTGTAAGCATTGTAACAACCTGAGCATTGGCCCAGAGTTAATGTACACCAAATGTATTGGCTTATCTACCCTACTAGTTAAAAATACATATATATTCAACAGTAATTTTATAGAATCTACCACCCAATGACTGGGGGGGTAGATGTCTGGGTAAAATCAAAGGAATAAGACTAGGTGAAATAAAACTATAAAGACAAAAAAATAACAAAAAAAGAAAAAAATTTAAGTAGGCTGGGGTATAAATGTATATGGCAGAGTTCCCTTACCCTCTGTAAACTATATTAGGTGGGAAAAAAAGAAGGAAAAAAGGAGAGAGAGGGATGCAAGTATGGGCTAAGCACAGGTACATAAGAATGCTCATAAAAGAGAGTAGTGGGAATAGTGTTGAATAGCATGATAAAAGTGTGGGGAATAATATATAGAAGGACTACAGCAAAGAGTAAAAACTAGTGAAAGACAGAAAATTTAGAGTTTTTTAATAAGTTCAAAAAGTACTATAAGGATAAAAAATAAGATAATACAGTCACATAAAAAGTAGCCAAAAAAGGGAAGAAAATAGAAAAGAAAAAAAAAAATGAAACAACAAAAAGGGGGGGGCAAAAAAAAACCTTCGATTGTTTGGGGTTTGCGGCACCTTTTAAGTAGCAGAACTCCAGGCAGGGCGAGTCCGCATTCTCACTGGACGGCCGGGGCAGTCTGTGCCCAGCACTGCGCTGAGTGTGGGCTGTCAAGGGTTAGAGCTAGTCGCCACCGCGCTCTTCCAGGCCCTTGCACGGAGAGCTGAGACGGGTTTCCACCATCACAGGAGCAGAGTCTGAACTGCCGGCCGTCTACCGTGACGGGGCTGCCCTTCCCTCTTTTCTCTCTGGGGGGTTGGCAGTGAGGTGACTGTCGCCCTGTTCTGCCGCTCAAGTTCCAGCCCCGGCCGGTTCCTAAACCAGATGGCGTCCCCGTGCCCCTTCTACTCTGTGGGACTTTCTCCTGGAGCGCTGCTCACCCTCACTCACCGACCACGGGCTCTGGTGATCGCTGGGGGCACCCTGGCTCAAGCTCTCCTCGTTTTCTCCAACTCCGTAAGATCCTTGCAGTCTAGCTCTGCATTCTCTGTGTGCAGAAACAGT
>PVJO010033521.1:0-11980 GCA_004026905.1 Hystrix cristata
TGGTGCAGGTCTGATCCCTGGGAAAAGACAGGGTGAAGGAAGGATTGGGTAGGAGGAGACTCAGACTGCAGGACAGCTCCAAGAAAGAGTCCATCCACCAGGCTGGGGGGCGGGTGCCAGGCACTCCCATTGTGTTCAGCCGTGGAGCAGGAGCAGTGTGGGGAAGTGTCGCCGTGGCCGGAGTGCCACGGTGGCTCCAAAGCGGCAGCGCTGAGAGGCCATCTGTCAGCTATGCTCCACGGCAGGTGCTCTGGAAGGGGCACATGGACACTGTCCCACTGTGACTAGGACTGGAGGCCACAGAGATCTTAGGAATTGTCCCCATCTCCAGGGAGATCATGGCCTACCTGGGAAGACTGAATATGCACCTTGAATAAGCAAATATGTGTTTATTAATGCCTAGGCAATAAAAAAGGGGCCGATGACAGAGCAGTCTAAGATTGTTGGGAGCAGTATGTGCTGGGGACTTAAGAAGGGACTCCAAGAGGAAAGCTTAGGTGTTCCTGTTTGGCAGATAGGTACGTGTGCAGGGTGTCTTGCCTCATTTTAGCAGTCTCCATGCCCACGAGTTGCCTCCACCCATTTGGCATTCACTGACTCCCTACCATGTATAAGTCTCCGTGCCAAGTATAGTGATTATATTGGTGAGTCCCTAGCTTGTAGACACTGATGAGTCATGTTAGAAGAGCAAATCTGTAGAGATTTGTGTGTGGTTTTATAGGACTCTTAATGACGAGCATCCTGCTCACACCCAGGTGAGGCACAAACAAGGGATAAAACCACTCAGTAAGCAACCGCAGATCTGTTAAGGTCTGTAATGCATGAAGGAAACTTTTTATTCCTGTTCATTGTGGAAAAAAAATAGGAAAAAATTACGTAGAGAAAAATACTAAAAATATAGAATAATGAATCATATCATGGACTCTGAATATACCATCACCCAGCCTGAAAAATTAACTCATGGCTGATCTTGTTTCATCTTTATCTTCACCCATGTCTCTCCTCTCACATTATTTTGGAGCAAATCCTCAGACATCATATAATTTCATTAGTGAATATTGTGTTTTTGAGGTATAAAGATACTATTTCTTTTAAGATATCCTCTGTACTACTTTCACATATGTTGCCTTCCTGAGCCTCATTTTCTTATCTATAAAATGGTCATAATGACATCTGTTCTTTAGGGTTCTTAGCTATATGTTATATAAAGTGCTTAGCCTACTAACTAGTCATAGATGTATTTGGTATTATGGGTGTAACACATGTAAGAATTTATAAATCAGAAGGGCCTGGAAATTTGAATTTCAACAGGATGTCAAAGTGATTCCAATACAGGTAGGACTTGGACCACGTACTGAGAATCACTGTTCTGGGGTCTATAACAATTAGTTGGAGCTATCTTTTGAGAAAAAGTTGAATGGTGACATTCTCATTGGTTTTCCGGAGCTTTTGGGACACATGCAAATGTTTTAAAACCCTAGGCCCTTTGGTCATAGAGTCAATGATTCTCAAATTTGAGTGTACATCTGAATTACTTGGGGGTTGGGGGAGGCGTCTGTTGAAATGCAGGTTTCTGGTTTCTGTCCCTAGGGCATCTGTGGGGCGATTCCCTGGGAGCCTGTGTTCATTAAGCACTTGGAGACCTCCTGGAGGAGCCCTATGACTATACTTCAATGACCCTAGACTAAAGGGGCAAGAGGGACAAACCAATAGTTCACCTGGAGGACTGTTCTCGCAGTTCACTTAGAACTTCTTGTACTGTGCAAGTTAGTAAGCACCCGTCTGCAAATGCACATTTTGTTCACATAAGAGGACCTAAGCTGCAGCCTGCAGGCTGAATTTATCTTGCAAATCTCTGTGGGATTTTTGACCTGAACAGTGTTTAATTTCTTTCAGCGGTTGCCAAGTTTAAACAAAATGACGATTTCACATTAATCCATCTGTCCAGCTTCCCTTGAAGTTAAAATGATCTTACCAGGCCGGACCTACGTTTTCCCAGGGCAGGGCTTGGCTGGAAGTGGTAGATGCCACATTCGGCCCCAGTCCCCAGGACACCCCCTTAGCCACATCTAACCCATTCTTATTGTTTACATGACCTGCCTGGTGCCGAGATGCTCGTAAATTTGTGACAAATTGGGTGGTGTCCATATTCAGTTGACAAATGTATGCATGGGTGTCTGATCTGTACTCAACAGTACAGATCAAGCCTAAATCAACGTGGGATTTTGTTTGGCCATGACATGTGCATTGATGGGTACCATTGTTGGGGGCTCCATTGAGGGAAGTTTGTACAAAAATTCTTCTCTGGAATGAATGACCCACCCAGAAATGGTTACAATAGAGTAATGTCCTGGCCACCGATGTCAATGTCTCTGTTCAGGGCTGGCATACAATCGGAAGCCAACCACAGGCCACCTATCTAAGGACAGACTTCTACATAGCCTTAAGGAATTAAAACTAAACCCACATCCTTATCTGAAGGCACGGAAGACACATGACTAAAAGCAACACACACACTTGCGGGCATACACACACGATTCTAGATGCAGGTATGTTATATATTAACACACACAAATGATTTTGGTAGTGTTAGAAAGGTCACCAAAGGAGAATGTAATAAGTAGCAACTTGTAAGACAGAAAGAAAATAAATCTAAAAACTTTCCTACGAGTGGCAGCACAAGTAGAAATGGAAAGGTCATGGGTTTTAGAGTCAGATGGACTTTGGTTCAAACTCAGCTCTACCACATATTAAATTAACTATGTGAACTCAAGCAAGCTAATTGACTTCTTTTTTTTTTTTTAAGGGTTAGGAAAGTACTTTACCCCTGAACTAAATCCCCAACCCCTTGACTTCTGATTTTTATTTATTTTCTTCTCTGTAATGGGTGTTCTTTACTCTTTAGAATTTTTGTGACCAGAAAATGTGATCAAGAGACATCATTCTGGATCTAAACCACGGTAGAAACGGAGAGCGATTGTTTCCTACACTGAACTGAACACATTGACACATGCTGGCCTTGTTCCGAAGCCCGATGCCCGCAGCTCCCTGGTGCTCTGAAAGGGAGCAGACGTAAAGGTACACTTCGATATTCCAAAAGTCGATCAGATATCCCAGACCTCTGCAGGGCCTAGAAGTAGTTTGTCCTACCCTTACAGAGCTTTGTTTGCTTGCTTGTTTGCTTGCCTTTCCCTCTTTCTTTCTTTCTTTCTTTCCTTCCTTCCTTCCTTCCTTCCTTCCTTCTCTTTCTTTCTTTTTTTTTTTGATTAGAGTTTTTCTATCTGACTTTTTCCGACAGTGATTTGCTAGATATGTAGTGAATTCTGCAAGTCAGAAGACCGAAGAAGTAAGAGTAGTCAAATGAAGCTGACATGCTCCTGGTGCTCGGGACCTTGAGATGCCCCGGGTCCAAGCCTCTGTTACACAGGTTCTCTTGCTCTCCATTCTGTCCCTTCTACTCCCTGATGAGAGGCACTTTACACTGAAGTCTCCCTCTCAGAGGTGACCTGTGGCCTTGCCTGCCATCCCCTCCCCCCATACCCCAGAGAGCTTTCTCCTCCTACTTCTGGAAAGGTCCCTCTCCAGTAGAGCTTTTACCAGGGCCGTGGACTTTGGGACTGGACAGGTGATGAGAATCTAGAAGCACATTTAGCTCCCAGTTTCCACTCTTCCTCTCTCTGGTTGGTTTTTTCCACACCAGTCCCCCAGCACATCTGCTCAGAGTGTTGACCAAATGACCTCTAGGGTTGGGATGAAACATTCCTGGGGATGAGTCACGCTGGGAACCTGGCCAGTCTGTCAGTGGAGCATTCTCATGTCCTCTGGCTTCTCTGCTGCTCTTTGGGTCTTCACAGCCTGCTTTCCTTGCCCCTTCAGACTCCCAAGTTCCCTCATCCCCTTCTGCAGCCTCTCCTGTGTAAGGAGTGATCCTTACCCTGGCCTTGAACTGCAGTGACCCCATCCAAAGCCTCCCTTCTTCCCACTTGAACAACCAAGATATCTGCAGAGGCCCTGCCCTGGGTCAGCGCTAGGAGAGAAGCAAGGTGGTCTGGGACTCAATACCCATCTGCCTTTTGGTCGTCAGTGGCTGGCTTACCACTTCTGTGCCTCATGATGAGAACAGTACTTCATCTTTCTCAGCCTTACACCCATCTTCTGTACTGTGATAATCTTGTGTGAAAAGTTTTAAATGCCAACAATAATAATTATTTGTTGACCTAGTTTTCCCTCCTTCCCTCCTTCTCTCTCTCCCTTCCTTCCTTCCTCTCTCCCTCTCTCACTTCCTTCCTTCCTGCCTTCCTCCTTCTCCTTCCCCTTTCTCCCTGAACTAAACATCTGAAAGTGAAGGCTGAATATGTTGAGGAATAAAGAGAGTTTTGTGTGTGAAGAGCTGGTGTAGAAAGAACACAGGATTTTCTTCTGGCTTCAATTCTTGACTGGATAGCATTCGGTAAATTACTCAAACTTTCTAGTTTTCCATGACCTTCTCTTTGAAATGGCAATAAAAATAATACTTTCTTTTGGGTGACTTTGGGGAGGATTAAATGAGTGACTACTTTATGTGCTGTGAAAGTTGCTGCTATTACTGTACCTTGATACTAGAAATCCTGGCTGGAGAGAAGCCCTGTGATGGTGAGTTTTCTCACCTGTCTTGTTTCCTTCTTGTTTCCCTGCCCTGGATTTGTGGATTTGTGATGAGAGGGAAGGGAGATTTGTACGTGAATATCCCTGGCATCATTATTCAGAGCAGCAAAAAAAGCTAACCCACTCTAATATCTCTCAGTGGGTGAGTGGATCAACCAATTGTGGGGTCTTCATACAATGGAATATTACTCAGCTGTAAAAAGAAAAGAAATGAACCTTGAAAACGTTATGCTAAGTGAAAGAAGCCAGTCCCAAAGGTCACATATTTATGATTCTCTTTGCAGTGAGTGTCCAGAATGGCAAATCCATAGAGACACAAAGTAGATGGGTGGTTGCTTAAGGCTGGACAAGGGTTTTCTGGGTGATGGGGAGAAGAAGGGCATTGAATACTTTTTTTGGGGGGGTGGTGCTAGAGCTCAAACTTAAGGCCCTGTGCTTGCTAGGCAAGTGCTCTACCACTGAGCTAAATCCCCAAGTCCTTGAATACTTTTCTTAGTATTTTTTAGAAGTACTCTAAAATTGATTCCACTAATAGCTATGCAACTCTGTGAATACACTAGAAGCTGTTGAATTTTACAGTATGTGAATTATATCTCAATGGGCCTATTAAAATTTTTAAAATGGGGGCTCTGACATTGATTTTTCTTTTCCTTTTCCCCCACAGTGTTAACCCCGTAGGTACCCTGGGACAGTGTCGGGCTGACACTGACTGGGTCCACTGGCTGTCTACCACTGCAGGGCTTTCTCTTGCTCTCTTCGGACAGGTTCATTCCCATCAGGATGAGCTCCCTCCCCGGCCCTGCCGTGGGCTCCCTTGTACTGGGGACATGTTTAATTAGCTCCCCTACTGTACTGTGGTATCTTTCATGAAGGCAGGGAGCCACATCATGTTTGGCTCACTTGGGTGCCTCTAGACCATATTCTGCAATATAGATGTGACAAAAATATGTGTTGCATGACTGGTACTTCACCTTTAAATACTGAGTTCTAAAGTACTGAGTACTGATACCAGGGAAGGGTTTACTGACATCTTCTTGGGGGCCTGTACTAGCCCACCAGGAAGCTGAGGGAGCTCTTCCGCATTTGCCTTTGCAGCAACTCAGCCAGGTCACAGGGCCAGCAAGATGCAGGGCCATTATCCATTCGCATGCCTACTCAGCCCCTAGTACCCACCCTTTTCACAGTACCTCTTTTACCCCAAAAGAGGAGTGACAACTTTAGAAAGGAAGGGTGGCTAGAAAAGATAAAGACAGAAAAGCCCAGAGTTACTACAGAAATCCCTACAAACAAGAAATAGCACGGAAAACATTTCCAACATGTGAGCGCCAGTCACTGGGGTTTCCATGGCCTCTTCAGAGGCACCCACCTAGCTGCATGGTTAGTGTCAGACGTGCCCAACCCCGGTGACTCCAGCACCAGTCAGCTGCACTGAGGCCTTGCTTCCCAGCAGCACTGAGAACTCTCTTGGCCCATTTAGAGGAAGCCAGGCTGGGAGCCTGCAGCTACCCATGACCGCTCAGGACACTCTGCTGCAGCCCGTAGGCAGACGCCTTGCTAAGAATGAGGTTACCGAGCCCAAGCTTCACTCCCAGTTAGAAAATCCCCATTAGGCAGTGCCAAGAAGACACCACCCACTGCATCATTAAATTGTAACAAGCCCTGGAACTCACTCCAGAAGCCCTGCCTGTCTGTCCTTGCAGTTGGAAGGAAGCATGCGATTGGCTGGCCAGGCTCAGGCTAGCAGGCCTTATCTCCAGCTGGTTATTATTTGATGAAAGCGCCTTCCTCCTCCATGGTGTTTCAAAAACTCTGCTGGGAGTATTTGCTGCTGCCAGGGGGCTGTCTCTGAGGTTACTGCAGAGCACCCAAAGTCCTCTAGTCCCTGGCCGTGCAAATAGGCACACAGAGAAGCTTTTTATTCACCTATAGCCTGGGGCTCTCTTCTCCAGAATCTTGGTCAGCTTTGCTAATCAACCGATTGGGAATAATTCCTCAAACACCACAGAGTCAAGGATACAGGTATTTAAAAACTTGGGGGGTGGTGAGGGGCTAATTTCTGAGGATGTTGGGACATCAGGTGTGGGGTAGGATGGAGGGCTGGGAACCGATGGAACACAGGAGAGGGAGACACAGGTGGGTGAGGATCATGGGCAGGAGTTGTTTGCAGCTTGGGACAGCCATAAGGATGTTTGTGATGTAACTCTCACGTCTGCGTGCATTTGCTCCCTGTGAAAGTCTTCTTGGGCTACTCTTGGCCTCCGTGTAATTTCTCACACCCTGGCTCACGACTCTAAACCCCGAGAAGGTTTAGGATACTCAAAAGTCTAATTACTTTAGCTTGAAATGCCATTAAATTTAATTTGCTAATGGGACATGGGCTGCCAAAGCTACGCTGAGTGGTACAGGCCCTTGTACTCACCCTTGTGATGCTGGCGCAGACAACGGAAGAGTCAAGTTGAGCACCTCGTTTCTGAGTGTGGTCCCCACTTTGCCTGATGTCTATGTCGTGCAAGGGTCGCTGTGTCCCTATCACATTCCCAGCTCAGTAGTGCTTTCTGAGTTTGGGTTGGGAAGACAGCTCTGTGTCCAAGGGCTTCCTCCTGCAGGTGAAAGCTGGGCTCCAAGGATGCAAGCAGCTGGAGCGAAGATGAAAGACAGATGGAAGAAGCCACTTTGCGTTGGTTCAGCTGGATGTGGCTGAGAAAGGGAGGATGCAATGTAAAAACAAAAACAATTTTATTTTAGTCTTGAGTTGGGAAAAATGCCTTTATGGTACATGAATATTCTTAAAACTTATTTCTTCCTGTATGCATTAGAGGTGAGGAAGGACCAGGCCACAGCATTTCCCTTCCCTAGTCTTGGTGACTAGGGAGTCTTTACTCCCAAGTGCTTCCATCGTGACTTCTTAATTCTCAGGTGTTTGTATTCCGGTCTTTCCCACTCTGTTAGCTGTGGCAGGAGAAGCCACAGCTCGCTCCTACATGGCTGCCCAAGGAGGGAAGACTTCTCTCTACTCTCTACTCTGTGGATTCCCAGGGAGCTTTCTCTGTGGGACCGTTGGACTTCTTGGGAGGGCTCAGAGTACTCGGTGTGAGAGTGAATCCTGCTCCCCTTCGTAATTTTATGGGAGATGCTGAGAAGTAGAGGCCAAGCCACTGCAGGAGGCCAATGTCCCAGGTCTGAGTTTTCTCTGCTCTTTTGGGAGCCATTGCCAGGTGGCCTGGGTCCTGCTGGCCTCTCTGGCCTCTTCCATCTCCCTTCTCCACCTCTGTCTCACCGTGTAGATATTCTTCTAGTTCTCTGCACTCACCATGGTCAAATTTTATCACATTTTATCCTTTCTGCTTAATTTATTTCCCTCCCCCAGCCCCCAGCACCCAGGTCTGCACAGGTCTCAGGTCTCAGTAAATCTCCTTCTGCTTTAAGGTTAGGATGCCCTGAACTTCCTTGACTGGACCTCTGCCATGTTGCCTTGTGACCGCTAGTTTCTGCTCCATCGCCTGTGCTGGTCGGAGAGCCCTGGGGAAGCGGGGAGCATGCATGACTTGCCAGCCAGGCCCCAGAGCCCACAGGGTTTGGCACGCAGTAGGCTCTTACTGATCATAACAGCTAATGTTGACGGAGTGCCTGCTGCGTGCTAGCACTTTTCTAAGTGCTTTACCCTAATTGACTCCATCTGCTCAACTAGCTGGAGAGGAAGGGATCACCCAATTAACAGATGAACAAACTGCATGTTCAGGAAAATGTATAAATTAGCACAGTAAATGGAGCCCATGCTTTTGCTCCATGATGTTGCTCAGGCTGAATGAATCAATATAAACTGGAATGAATGACAGCAGGCTAGTGGTAGGAACACAGCCATACGCTCACGTGCTCTATCTGACAGTTCCGTAGAGCTGAGTCTGTGAGCCCCAACCACCTACCCGGCAGGGAGCTCCATACGATGCTTAGTGGGTGGAGATGCTGAACTGAGCTGCTTTGGGTTTTGAATTTCATTCTCCATCCGTTCTGCTTTCCCTCTCAGCCTCCTGCTTTCCTTTGTAGCCAAACTGAACCACTCAGAGTCTCTCCTGAAGACTGAGAGAACCTTCAGCTGTGACCTCAAAGGAAACACTTCATGAGACATGCCTGGATGCTCATTATCTTGGGCGCTGCGCTGGCAAATCATCTTTATCCTCCTTCAAAGGTAGAGATGTAGGCACCACCTATGTTTCAGATCAGAGGTGGCGAACGTTTTAGAGCTTTCAGTGATAACAAGCAGCACACATGCCATAGGTTTGCCACCGCTGTTTTAGATGAACAAACTAAGACTAAGAGCAGAAGTCACTTGTCCAGGCTGCTAACTGCTAGAGCTGAGACTGAGCGGCATGCGGTTCGTCTCAGAGCCCTGGCCCTTTCCATGTGGCAAGGACATTCCCCAGACCAGTGACGGCGAACCTTTTAGAGACGAGTGCCCAAAGTACAACTCATAAACCCACTTATTTATCACAAAGTGCCAGCCCCTCAATTAAACCTGAATACTGAGGTTTTAGTTTAGAAGAAAATGACTTATACATTTATATCCTTTGTGTTAAAAGATAAACAGTTAACATGTGTGCCACAGGTTCGCCACCACCACCCTAGACTCAGCTTTGGGTTCACTGCAAACTGGTGCCTGGTCCCCCCTAGTATTCCTGTTAGTCAGGTGTTACTGTCCTTCCTCCGTCTCCTCAGTCACTGACTGGGGATTCCCTCCCTGTGGTGGTCCTCAGCCTCATCTGCCTTGCCTAGATCTCAGAGCTAGCACCTGCTCTGCTTAGGGTGCTTCTGGGCCCACAATTGTGCCTGGCTTGGCCAGGCTGGACACCTGCCTGGGGACTCTTCTCTGAGGTGCTTTCAGTCCTAAAGGGGCCTATTCCCCTCTCCTCCTCTCTCAGGGAGTGGTTTTGAGGCATTTGGTTCTAGAGCACCATGTTTAGAAAAGCCTAAACTAAGGCACTCAGTATAAGGGCTTCTCATCAGTGTGTTGATCTTTTGTTAGAAATGCAGTAGAATATGAGGTTGAATCTTGCTTTTCTGTGTGTTGTTTAGAAGGCCCAAACTATCATTTCCTGTTCTGTAAAATGGGTATAATACTTCTGTCCTGGGTGGTCTTTGAGAAGAGAGAATCTGTACCTACTGTGTGAGGCACTGGGGGCAGTGGACAGGAAGGCAGAGAAAGCCACCTGCCAAGGTGGAAGTTAAAACTGAATGGGGCAAGAGGCATTAAAAATATCATGTAAATAAATAGATCTCTCTCTTCTGGGATGAGAAAAAGAACACAGGACCTGGTTCAGATGGGGTGGGAGCCAGCCAAGAAAAGGCTCTTCAGTGAACCAGCAGCACTGGAGCACCTCGCACCCCCCAGGCCACTGCCCAGAGTACGGCAGGGCTAAGGCTCCTGGCCTGGCCTGCTGCCTCTGGGGTCAGAGTCTGAGAGAACAAAATGAGGGAGTCGGACTGAATGATTTTTAAGAATCATTCAGTTGCTCAAGCCCAGAGTCACGTGAGCCTCATGAGCCTCATGATTCCCAGCAGAAACAGGGCAAAAGAGAGGCATGGGACTCCCTGTCCAGTGCTCTCCCCCGCTCCCACATCCACGCGTGGAGAGGCTGGGCCAGGAGGGAGAGCTGGCCTGTCCCATCTCCAGGGAGCCTCTTGTTCTCAGTACCTCCTTCCTGCTTTGGAGAGTGACATCCGCTTCCCTGGGTCACTCTTCTCAGAAGTCTTTTTGCAGGAACTGTGTCCTCCTGGGCCAGCTCTCTGTGTCTCGCCTCCTCGAGTCCTGTGGGGGCAGCCTGGCTGACCAACCCGCTGGGGCAGCTCTGAGAGGGGAAGGCTGGAGGCGAGCGGGGAGCTGAGGGTCTGGAGAGGGGCCCAGGGATCCTTGGCTGCGCACCACTGCTCCCACGCCTGCCCACTCGGCCCTCTACCAGGAGCACGGTGTTCCTTTGGCACCATGCACAGTGTCTTTGTGAGTGCCCGGGTCTGGGCATTAGTGATAGCTTTTTAAGAGCTGCTTAGCATTTTTTTCAGACAAAGCCAGTGGCTCTGGGTGGTGGTGGGAAGACTAAGATGGCAGAGAGTAATGAAACATTTAGCCTTGGGGTCCTGAAAGAAAGGTGATTTCGACATTTTTGGCACTTTGCCCATGGGGGACACTGTGCTCAATCTCCAAAGATGTATCCATTTTTTTCTCCATCTTCTCTTCTCTACCTGGCTCCTTGATCTTGCCTCAGCTGTCTGTCTGTCAGTTCCTTCCTGCTGCTGTCTGAGCTGTGCTGACACCTTGCTGGGACATCGGTGTTTCAGCAGGTGGTGCCCCAAGGGAACAACAACCGGGGGAAGATGGAGTCGGATGGAGATTTCAGGGCACACAACTCTTCTCCACTTGAACTCTGGATTTGAAAACTCTCTTCTGGATGGGGGACTCAGAAAGGACTGAGGGTTGAGGAAAGGATGGCGATGTTATGCTGTAAACCACTAGACCAAGAACATTTCCAAAGAGACCTTGAATAGCAAAATTGTACCCCCAAGCAAGTCCCCTCGCCCACCTCAGCAGAGGTAAATGACAGAGTTGCTGTGGAAAGTTCATTATCTCCATTCAGTTCCCAGAGCCTGCAGCCTTGCCAGTTCCACATCGAGGAGATACAGTTCTGCGAGTGCTCACAGCCTTGGAGATTTGAGGAGCGAATGCAAACCCTCCATCACCCCTCCCCATCTCCTGTCTCCCCACCCGCCCTCCTCCCCTCAGTGCGTGTGCTCAGGAAGGTTTGCATGTGGTCTCTGGGAGTGGGGAGGGTGTGATTTTGCACTGGGCCTCAACACCCTGCCAGAAATCAGGTTGGCCAAAAAAACACAGTCTTGAAAAATGAGGCCATCCATTTCCCTGCGGCTGGACCTTCTCTGCGGAGAAGGTCTTGTTGCTGTGGAACTTAACCCCGAGGGCTGCTGGGAACACTGTCTGGGTTTGTTTGCGCTCGAGTCAACTCCAAAAAGTGACTATGAAGAGTGAGGGCCTGGGAAAGGGGAAAGCTTACTACTGAGAGCTCTTCTAAGAGTTGGCAATGGGAAACAATGGGACCAGGCTGTCCCCCACCCCACCCCGCCCAGGGGCTCTGCGGGGACCCCAGAACATCAGCGGAGCTTTAGCTGCTCAGCTCAGAGGTCCCAGGCACCTCGTCAGGCCGGGGACAGTCCTGACCCCAGGGAGCTCCCCCTGGGGTGCATTCGATTATCTTGTGGGTGCTACTCAGAGTGAGCCTGCTGTGACCAGGCAGAACAGCACGGGTTATTAGGTAACAGGGATCATGCCCTC
>PVJO010033522.1:0-11997 GCA_004026905.1 Hystrix cristata
TGCCACGTAGGGTGGGCGCACACCTATAATCCCAGCACTTGGGAAGCTGAGACAGCAGGATCATCGGAGTTTGAGGCCACCCTGCTACATAGTGAGTTCATAGAAAAATATTAAAAAGTGTATGCAAAAATTTGTATATCAATGTTCATAGAAGAATTATTTATGTAATAATAAAAAATGAAAATCACCCATCTCCATCTAAAAATGGGCTATATACATATAACGGAATATCATCCAACAGTAAAAAAGAATAAAGTAGTGACACATGCCATGATCCCGATGAACTTTGCACACATTTTGAGAAGTGAAAGAAGCCAGTTGCAAAAGATTAAATACCGTGTAATTCCATCTACATAAAATGTCCGGAATAGGCAAATCCTAGCTTAAGGGTTGCTGGAGTTGGGGAGTGTGGTGCTGGGGGAAGAAGGGGAATGGGAAGTGACTCCTAACAGGCCCTGTGTCTCTTTCCAGGGAGATAAACATGTTCTACAATTACCTGGGTTCACAGGTGCACAACTCTAAAAATCTGGTCATTGACTATACTTTAATGAATAGTAAATTTTATGATATGTACATTACATGTCAACAAAGTTGTTGGGGGGAAAAGTGTCACCAGGAAAAAAAGGATAAAGGAAAAGTATTCTCAGAAAAGAATAAAATTTGCTTCCGGAAAACTCCCATTAAAACAAGGATTAGAGGAAGTGGGCAAGGATACGGGACAGGCCGGGCAGGAGACGCAGGGATGGGAGACGCAGGCGGGATGGGAAGTAATGTAAACGCAGGTGGGTATAAAATCCACCCGAAGAGGAGACAGATTGGATCCCAGCCAGGGCCTGGTCCAAGGGCAGAAATTCTGGCCTCAGCCCGGCTCTCCGCTCCCCACGGCACCTGGGCCTTCCAGTCCTGGGTCTCTACACACGGACATGATTTCCCCGCTCTCGGGTTCCACTGTGGTCTTCCTGCCTCCGGCTTACCCTTCTGGTTTCAGCTGCAGCTCCTCTTCCCCAAGAAGGCTGACTGCCCTTCAGGATGAGCTAGGATCTCCAGCAAGAGATCCCCTGCGCCTTTCCATCGCAAAACGCACCAGCTAACCGGATGTGTGTTTGTGCCATCTTTGATCCCGTTCGCCTTTACGATGTGCCTGCTTACATTCCCTATACATTTCATCATTTTTCCCCTTTTCTTGGGGAAAGAGATGAAAATAAATTATGACTTAACTATTGTTCTCCAGTGAGTCACACCAGGATCTGCCTGTTCCTTTTTTTAGTAAAATAAGTTTCACATTATTGAGGCAAATGGAATGTGAATGTGTAATGCTCACAAAGTTCCTGTGAGAAATTGCTGTTCAAAAATGGTGCCAGCTTGCTGCTTAATGATATTATTATCCTGGAGAGCAGAGGGACGGGATGGCTGCTCGCACCCCACAGAGGCAGGGCATCGAGATCAGGCCACACCTCAGTGGCTCATCTCTCCCCAAAGGTGCCAGATGACTGTCGGCTCCCTGATGCAGACGCCTGAGCAGAGTTCCTCCACCCATCCGCCAAGGACAGGGCAGAGATGGGTAGATCTGTTCCGCATTCTGGAGAAAGCAAGCAGGGAACTCTCCTAAGCAAGGAGCTGAACATTGAGGATATGTAAATGCTAAGTGCAAGAGCTTCAAATAGAGCAGGAAAGAGCATAAAGGAACGTATGGGCCAGTCAATGTTGAAGTATCCTAGCGGCCTGTAACTAGGCTTTATCCTTAAAAACAAAAATAAGTCTTGGTCTAGAGAAGTGTGTTGTGCCCTTTCTTGTTAAGTATATGAAACTGAAAACTAATTCTATGAAGATAGGGAAGAGGTACCAGCATGGATTACCACTTGGCAGGTGCTCGGATAATGTGAAATGAATGAATGAATCAATCAGTCAATTGCAGTAAGGGCTGCTAGATAAAGAACCACTTCTTGTTAAAAGCATGATGCCACCAAGAACCCATCCACAACTTCCGATGCTGCCTAACATTCCAAAGTCTCAAGGACAGACTTCGGCAAAATCGTATTTCTTTTGCCGAGTTCTTCTTGCCTATTGTGCTTTAGTTGTCAGCTACCCAACAGCAATCCAAAGACGATACTGGTGGGCTTATGGACTCCTCAAGACGGATGCTTAAGCGGTCCCTGCTTGGGGACCTGATCCCTATTTCCAACTCCCCACCAGCCACAGGCAGGGAAGGGACATGGGGACACCCAGAGGAGATGAGACAGCATGCTGGGCTGTTTCTTTGCAAAGAAACACCACTGCTTCACCTCAACAAGCTGAGCCATCCTTGACATAAACAGCATAGTGCAGAAGCATATAAATAGGATCTTATATAAGATAAACTACTATTTTCTGAAAATTGCTTACATAAGTTGATTTAGTGGTATTCAGAGTCCTTATAAAAGGGCAAATTGAGTTACTTAGGTAGGAATGCATATGGCACTCCAAACACAGTAGCTACTTGCACACACACACACACACACACACACACACACACACACACGAGCCTGTGTTCACGCAGGCAGCCGGGGCCCACACAATCACAGCTGCATGAACTTCATGCATGAACACGGCGACACATGGCAGCTTTCACAGGAACACCTGGTTGTCACTCACTGAGAGGTGAGTGGTTTCACAGGAGATTTGAAAAACATCAGTTTAGACATTTTCAGGTTATTAGAGTAAAAAAAAAAATCTATTAGAGACTTTTACAAAACCATTATTTCAAAAATAGCTGAGCATCGGAGCTTCAAACTTCACAACCTTATTTTAGAAATTCTATTTGCATAATTCCAGGAGAAATACAATATAAATTCATTTTAATGCTAGGGAGGATCTTGCAAAGATGTCATTTAACCTGGAAACTTTCAAGCTCACAGAGCAAGCTGTACCTGGGCCGACTCCTCAATACACAGGCAGTCAAGGGGACCCTGCAGACCAGGGTACAAGGGACAGTTTGACAAGGGCTAAGTTACTCTCAGCTGTGTGAGTCTACTGAGGTGATAGGCTCCCTTGTTTCTATGCATATACACAACAAATCTTTTATCTAGAATGTTACAGATAGGAGGGCTGGAACAGACTGGCGTTTCTGCGGTGTGGCAGGTACAGAGCTGATGTTTTTGTGTTTAATGGAAAGACAAGCGCGAAGCCTAGTAACAAGAAGACATACTGCCACAATTCCATCCTGGCCCATGCAACACAGGCAGAAGCAGACACCAAATCTGAATAATTATCGGTCAGAAAACATTTTAAGAAGTCAGGCGCAGCAGTGTGTGCCTGTAATCTCAGCACTCTGGGGGGCTGAAAAGTCAGCTCCTCCTGGGCAACTTATCGAGACCCTGTCTCAAAATAACAAATTTAAAAAAGGGTTTGGGGATGTAGCCCAGAGGCAGAGAGCCCCTTGGTTCGATACCCAGTACCACTACAAAAAAAATAGTAATGATGGTAATGACATACGGGCACAGGGTTTTACCCAACACAAGGATTCACAAGGAATCCTGAGATGTTGTGACACTACCCAAGGCGACCAAAGCCAACAGTGAGGCTTGGGAGAGACCACCTGCCCCAAGTTCTCAAGCATCCCCTCCCACCAAGAGCTAGGTGGGTCCTTCCAGAGGAGCAGAATCAACGTGCCAAGACCATCTGCCCAGTCTGAGTGACGGGCAGACCTAACAATCACCTGGATGGATGGAGGTTGCCGTCCTAGGAATTCTCCACCTGAAGCACAAGACACACAATGTGTTTATTTATGCTGAGCAAATGAATTTAAACCAAGCCAGGGCACCACTGCCCTCTGCACCACGGTGCACAGAATTAAATGCACTGAGAGCCAACACCTTGCAGGGAAAAGGTCGCCAACAGCAGGGCGAGGTGGCTGTGTGTGGGAGCCCTGGCCTCTGCTGGGCAGCGAGGGCAAGGGGTCTCCTGGGGCTGCGTGTCTGTTGGGAGCAAGCTCTTCGGTGCTGAGCCTTCGGAATAATCCCTGTGTCCTTTTATCCTGACCTCCCTCCATGCCAAGTGTATCAGCTCGGCCGTGCAGATCCCAGGCACACAGGGGACAGTAAGAGTAAAATGCTCTGTTTACCAAGTCCTCCTTCCTTCCCCTCCCATTCCCCTGGCCCCCACCATATATGTTTTAAAGGAAACAAAGACAATTATTATTTTGTTCCAGAATTCGCATAATTCAAGGAGAAAGAATAAAGTCTGTGAGGAAGGAGGTCGTAAACCTGCTAGAACACTAGCCCCAGCCCCAAGGCCTGGCGGCCGCCCATGTCCTGGCAGAAACTGCAGGAGCTCCCCTCCCCTGCACTTCCCCTCCACCACCTCCTCGCTCTTGGGGCCCACCTGGGGTCAGGTCTGATGCACTGGGAAAAAGCAGCCATCCTCCTGAACGTGGTGTGGGCCTCAGGCTCTCTCATCGTCCTGGAAACTAGCAGCAGGGAGAAGAGTAGCCTAGGACTCTCAGGATACCACTGGGTGCTGGGCACGAGCCCTGGCCCGTCTCCCCCAGCAGCTACAGTGGGCTTGGCAGCACCCACAGGCCACAAGGAAGTGGGGCTTCTGCCAACCCCAGCACCCAGGGCCCCGCAAACTCCTCAGGCAGGTGTGCAGGCTCAGGGCTGTCTGAGGAACACACACTTCCTTCTTCCACTTCAAGCCCCAAGGGCCAAGGCGGGAGTGGCCTGACTCCTCAGGGAGTTGGTCTGGAGTCCTCGTCACCTGCCTCCCGGTGACTGGAGTCGCTGCTGAGTGGCTGAGGCAAAAAACAAATTTGTACTGTGTTTTCTCATGTTCACTATGGAGGCAGGCAAAGGGCGAGGTCAGGATGAGGCTGCATTTCCCGTGCGAGCAAGGAGCAACCCAGGAAGGTAAGATCTGGCACCGAGGGACCCCGAAAGAGCTTCTAAGCCAAATGCACCCAAGCCCAAAGCTCCCACCGTCTCATTCTGGCACCCAAATCACCTCCTTTCCCCCGCCCCCTTGATGCTCACTTGCAGAGCAAGGGGCCAGGGTGGGCGGGGTGTACATGCTGGTCTCTGCCCTGTACAGCTGCTTTCTAGGTTTTACTTTCTTATTTTCTCTTCGTGGCCTATCATGTCACCTTGGGCTCTAGATAGGCCTCCCAAGCTGCTTTTCCGGAACCCTCCAAATGCTCCATTTAGCGGGGCACCTGCTTACCCCACTCCCCGTGGCCCTGCTAGGGTTTCCAGCCCTCCTGGCTGAAGATCACACCTGGCAGGTGCACAGGCCACGCCCACCCAAGAGAAATCACCAACTGACCCTGCCTGGCTGGGTTCCCTAGCCTGTCCACAAAGCCAGGAGCCTGGTGACCTCCTCTCTGATTACCTGCAGCTGCCACTTCAAAATAATAGACTCCTGCAAACCGACAACTCCACCTGAGTCAAGTTCATCCCAAGGCTGACAGCTCTACCGTCAGCAGTTTCCAGGCAACGTTTGGAGTGTTGACAGAGGCTCCAGGCAACCAGCGGGTGTGACTCTGTTATTAAAGCCCAGGAGCAGGCAGGCAGCATGGGGATTTCTGAAAATAGTTCTAAAAAAGTCCTTGCTTGTGTTTCTAAGTGCAGCTGCATTCAGAGTTCTAGTTAACTGGTTCACAAGCTAAGGACGAAAGCACAACAGATATACTGAACGGCAACGAAAGCATTGAGTTCACAGATGGACAGTCACTTAGTGATCTGAGGAGGTTCATGCGCACTTGCCTTTGGGAACCTGCAGGTCCCCTGCTGTGCCTTGGCAAGGGGGACACTGCCGTCAACAATTCAGCCTTCCGGGGGAGGCAAGGACACCGGCTGGCATGGAGTCCCCTCTGTCCTGGGAGGTGGTTCAGGGTCAGATTATCAAAGGGACAGGGCGGATGTTTCTAAGGAGCAGTCCCAGCCAGCACTCTATGCCCAGGGCCGTGAGCAAGCAAAACCCTAGAGACCCACGTGGCAGTTCCATCCTGCTCAGAGCAGCCATGCTGAGCTCGGTGGCCACGTGTGTACATGCCACAGCCTTCTCCAGGTTGTGACTGCCTTCTCTTGGGAGCCTCGACAGGGCTTTGCCACTGTGGTGGCCCAGCATCCAGGCTGGCACCCAGCACGGAGCAGCCCAATGCTCCAACAAGACACCACTCCAGAGGGACGCAGACACTGCAGGGCACACTGTGCTGCAGCCTCCACACACACAAGGGGGCACACACCACGCCTTACCACCACCGCACCGTCTTCCAGCATGCTCTCTGTGGCACGGTTTGCACATTTTACATCTGCTCAGGTCTAACCCAGTATTCAGAATTTCCTTCCTTTGTTCTTCTTTGCAGTACCAATCCCATATATATCCCAGGAAATCAGAGCACCAAATGAAAAGGCCAGTAACACCTGTATGCACATATTAAAATGCAACAGATCTTTTATGCAAAAAAGTCTAAGGGCTTCCTGATAGGACGTCTGTCTCAATCTGTTTTCTGTTGCTATAACTGAATGCTGCAGAATGGGTAATTTATAAAAAATAAGGGTTCACTCAGCTCATGGTTCTGCTGGGAGGTCCAAAGTTGAGGACCACATATGTGGGGACTTCTTGTTGAAGGGACTCACTGCAGAGTCCCAAGGCAGTACGAGGTACCATATGGCAAAAAAGAAACAAGACACAGAACAATACTGACTTTCATAACGTATCTACTGGAAATAACTCGTTAAGCCATGAATCCACTCTTGATGGCGGAATCCTCACAACCCCATCCTTTGAGCAGTCACACCTGGTCCTACCTCTTAACACCTAACAATGGGGGCTAAATTTCAGCATGAGTTTTGGTGGAACCACAACAGGGAAACGACTTGAATAAGAACCGCCTAGCAGATCAGTAAGCTTGGGTATGTCTATGGATGACTGACGCGAAGGCTGCAAACTGAGGAGGGAAGACCCGTCCCAGATGTGGGTGGCACCAACCAATAGGCTTGCAGCCCGGAAGAAATAAAACAGCAAAGCAGAAGGACGGGTGCCTACTTTGGAACACTCCGGTCTTCGCCATCATCTTTGGACATCACGATCTCCAGTTTCTTTAGCTTCCAATGTAGACTCGTTGCTGACTCTCCAGATGGCTTCTAGGCCTTTGAACTTGGACTGGGACTGCAACCCTGACCACGCTTGTTCTGTGGCTTCCATTGTCTTGAGCTGAGCACCTACTGGATCCTCTAGCTCTGCCGTGCACAGACGGCTACTATGGACTCTCTCACCTCCAACCCTATAAGCTACCTAGTTAATCCCCCTACATGAGCATACATATGCTTTCTATTGATTCCATTCCTCCACAGGACCTAACCAATACACTCTGTAACCTCCTTAGGCCTCCAGGCTCATTTTAGTCAGAAGGGTTGGAACAAACGAGCCAGGTCTCCGGTGGTTTCTACTCACATTCATCTAATGCTTACAACCGCCAGTCAAATCATGCATCTCTGTTTTGCAGGAGGGGAAACAGAGGGCCTGCAAGGGTAAGCAACTGGTCCAAGACCATCAAAACAGTAAGTGAAAATCTGATCCTCAAGTCAAGGCTTGTGTCTCACCCAAGGATGAGCCTTCCCCCTGTGGCAGCCGCCTCCTAAGACACCCAGGCCGAGGGTTTGAGGGAAAGGGGAAGTTCCGTCCTCTCTAGCTGGCAGCCTGGCAGCGTGGATCAAAAGTCTTCAAAGTTCTCATCCTGGCGTGCTAGCTGTTCTTCTTGGGGAATCTGTCCTAAGGAGATAACCCAGTCCTGCCTTAGCAACTGCATCCTGGGAACATATTAAAGGATATCGACAGGAGAGCCCTTACGGCACTGGGACACAGTCACAGAAGGGGATGCTATTTTTAGAGCAGGTACTAAAAATCATGGCACAGGAAAATATTTACCAACATGGGAGAATGCATGGCAAGGGGGATGGAGGCCTGGGCAGTGCTCTGAAAGGGCCGTGCACACCACAACCAAAAGCTTGCTCAACCCTGATGCTACCTGAGGTCCTGCCTTCCTAAGACGTTCCCAGGGGACGCCGACCTGCTGCCCAGACCTCTCTTTGAAGAGCATCACCCCACAGAAGAATGGGTGAAGGAAGAGCCCATTTCATTTGAAAATCTCTTAATGCATAGAAGGCACAAAGGACCAGAAAAGTTGAGAACCGAAGTTATCTCTGGGCCGAGGAATGACATAGACGTTCATCATGCTGGTTGTGTGTCTGCTTTCCTATGCTGTGTAATCTTACAGAATGAATGTGTATTTGTTCCTAATTAGAAACAGCTCCCGCAGTTTCTCCTAAAGACCAGGCAGTATGATGTCAACAGCCTGGGATTTGGAGTGGAGCTACTTTCCCTCTCTGGAAGCCAGAAGGAGGTTGTGAGCTTCCCCCCGGGATGCTCAGTGTCAGGTCCTGACTCTCCACACCTGGGATCAGAGCTGTGTCTACTGCTTCTACACTGGCTTCCTCGTGTGTCTCCATCTCCTCTCTATGGCGAAGTGGAGGAGAAACCACCACAGCGGAGATTCAGAGCACTCACCTGCAGGAGATACAGCCAGCCCGGCCAACGGCGAGACCCTCCTAGATAGACCTCCCTTCCTAGACGATGGCTTCCCTGCTCGGCCCTGCTCTCGGGACAATCTACCTCGCACTCCCTGCACACAGGAACCACCACCGCTGTGCTGACCAGACAGAAACAGGCCCCGAGCCGAACTGGGTGGGGACGGGGATGCAGAGCTGGGGTCCCCTGGCCTGCCATGAAACAGGCCGGGGGAGCCCCACACCATGTTTCACCTGTGCCTCAAGGGCGCTCTATCATGTCCACCATTTTGAACATGCAGGCTGTTTACCTCCAGGGGAAGAGATAGGTGTGCTGTTCTTAGGTTTTCTTCAGCTGCACCGTCAAGTAAGCCCAATGATTACGGCCCCAAAGCCCAAATACAAACTTGCGTCACTGAGCCTGGCTGTTTACAATGCTCGGAAATGAGATGGCAAGCTTCAAAATCTCCCCCTCGCTGCAAGCGCTCCAGGGCTAAGTTTTATAAGTGGCACCTGCCACGTTACATCTTTTTCTTAATATCCCAGAGTTACGTTGCAAAGAACCCAAGGGCCATCACGAATTACACTGACATCTAAAAACAGAAGCAGCAGCCACAGGACACACTGCCACATCGATGGTTTTTGAGTCCTTTCCAGCGGACATCCGGCGGACATCAGAATAAAACCCAAGGACGGCGCCCTCGCTGGAGTCCGGAAGCAGCTCTGCACAGGCCGCAGGGCAGAAGTCGCTTCACCTTGGGGCCCTCCATGCGCCCCGACAGCCACTTCCGGCTCCCGGGACGCCAAGACGAGTCTTTGAGGACTTGCTCTTAAGGACAGAACTGGTGTTCCGGCCTTTTCCAGGGGCCCCCACAAGCCCACATTGCAGAAATGAGGCGCTTTTGGGGTTCCCTGGAAGATCACTGCGCAGGAGGTGACTCCACCAGCGGCACCTTCTGCTCCAGGCTGGGGTCAGCCTGTCGCAGGCAGCCGCTGTCGCTCCATCACCCCACCTTGAGAGCACAGGTGACAAGGATGCTGGTGTTTTCTGTAGATAGAGGATCATCCTCTGCCCATCTCTGCCTCCAGCCGGGCTGGCAGGCTCGGACCCTCAGCTCCGGAAGGCGCCCCAGGCTCAGTGCAGCCCCCGATCCTCTCACTCCCGCCTGCCAGTGCACACAGGACGGGCAGACCCTGCACAGTGGTTCTCCCAGGACTGCGCAGACGCACAAAGGCCTGGCAGATGGCATCTTCCCCGGGGCCTGAGTGGAGGCCCTCACCGCCAGGAGCACGCAAGGCACGAGAGAGTGTACGATGCAGCCCTCGCCAGCACGGGAAGATGGAGCTGCCGCGAGAGATCCCGTGGTGAGCGCAAGGGCGCGCTAGAGGCCTGGCCTCCTGATTCCCGGTTCCCTGCCTTTTCCCACCCCCACCTTTATCCTCTCAGACTCTGGGCTCCTTGAGGACAGCTGTCTGGCTGGTGAGTCACTCTGCAGGGTGGGGAGGCAGGCCACTGCTACCTCTGAGGGAGGGAAGAAGGATGGTCCCAGCCAAAGAGCAGAGAGAACAGGACTGGGACAGCTGCGGAACTCCACGCAGACCTGCACTCTCGCAGACAGACACGGTGGGGCACACCTGTAATCCCAGCACTCGGGAGGCTGAGGCAGGAGGATCACTGTGAGTCTGAGGCCAGCCTGGGATACACAGTGAGTTCAAGACCAGCCTGAACTACATAGCGAGACCCTGTCTCAAAACAAACAAACAAAGAGAACTAAGTTCAAGAAGCATGTAGCCTAATGTGTGAGACACACAGGCACAAACAATGCAAACTGGAGGTGTCCAGAGTCACTGGGAAAAAATATATAGCAAGAGGCCAAGGAAACAGGTCCTAGCACCAAGGAAAGAAATAAAGAGGCACCACATAGAGCAAACATCTGCATTTATAAAAAGCAAATATGGCAAGAACCAGCAAGCCAGAAATTACGTGTTTGTCCTTGGTGCGCTGGCACTTTGAAAATCAGATTACAGAAGCCACTGATGCCTGCTGCCAACGATTTGCCCTCATGGACACACAGGACACAGCTGCCACAAAACCATGACCTGCCTACCTGTTCGTTTGTCTCTCACTCAACATTAAGGTTTTCCATCAGCCCTGCACTGGCTCCCCACACTTTGGAGCAAAAGTCGGGTGCTCCAGCAATCTCCCCGCCCCAGGAGGATGATCAAGTTCGGAGCTGGATGTGAAAATATAAGGAAATGATGCAAATACTGAACACAAATTGTATGAATGCACTACTTTGTCTATTTTTTAAAAGTTGAAAGCAAAAAATAAGGTAATATTTTAATACCTTTGCAGGTCTAAAATCACCTAACTTGTTTAGTAAGTAAAAAGATACTAATTTAACTTAAAAATAATTAGACAAGCAGTACAAATGCACACTACAGTTTAAATGTGCTGCTAAATGATTTTCACATTTCTCTATTCTATTACAAACTTGTAGTATTTAAGGAAGATTCCTTACTGAACAGGGTTTTTACCCTCAGACTGGGAGCTTGTAAGGCCAGGCTGTGTGGACCACAATACATGGTTATGGACTTCGATGAATGTATTGTAAGTCTGAATTACAAGGTTATCACTAACCACAGCTGCTGATTTTGGAAATGCTCCATTTTTGCCACAAGGGGAGATAGACAAGATGGCAGCACCTGGTGTACCCACAAGCACACGCCCTTCGCAGACATCAACAATCAACCCAGCCTCATTCTCAGGATCACTCACAGCACAAAAATCGATGCAGCTACTCACTGCCAGATGTTCAGATCAGCACTCAGCTAGAAACCTGCCACCAACTTAGAAAAAAATAGCAAGAAATCAGCAGAGCTGGGTTCTTACCTTGCACTACCTCAAATAAGCCATGAACCAGCTGGTGACTTCTGACGACTTCTTCCCTCTCTGGGCCTCCACTGTGATGTGAGCAGCTTGGACTCTGCTTTCTGACACCCTATTTCATGACTTCTGAAAAATGGAGGCCAGTAAAACTGGCACACACTTCTTTTGTGTAAAGATGTTTTAGTCGGTCAACATACAAGCTATGTTGTTTAAGCTGAGACCAACATACATTTTCAAAATCTAGTTCTCAAATGTTTGTGATCCAGAAAAATGGTGCCAGTAACATCACAGAAAGTCCCTCCCACCATCCATCAAAGCCTGGTACCCACATGTGGCCGTGCCTCACAGTCCACAGCCATTTCCTCTGCCACATCCTCATCCACAGTCATCAGGACCCTGGCCCTGGGTGATCATTCTGCTCTCAGGAAACTGCCCCTTCTCACACTCCACAGTGTTGGGGTACACAGCCCTCCTTGGACTTTGAGCTTCCTGCAGGCAGGTCTGGTTCTGGTTCTTTCCATCTTCGTAGCCTTACCACCTACACAGCAGGGGCCCAGTAAGTATTTT